>PVIY010004436.1:0-103001 GCA_004026745.1 Myrmecophaga tridactyla | reverse complement strand
ATTCCACCTAAGTTGGGCTTCACCCCTCCCCTGGGGAAGGCGCATGTGGGAGACAGCCCTGAGAGCAGTCTGTTTCTGCCTGTGTGTGGGGCAGCCACAGCCTGAGAGGTCCCGCCGCTGAATCTGGAGACTGCCAAGTCTCCGTAGCAACCGCCGGGAAAACCCCCGTTTTGTCCCCTTTCCGCTTTTCCGGTTAGCCTACTAAGCTACTTCTGACTTGCCCGGTTTCGCGTGAGCTGGGGGCTATTTTTCGTAATCAGAATTTGTTTATTAATGCCGCAATTGGCGCTTGGTTGGATTCAGTCCCTGCTACTGTTTCCTTTCTCTCCGCGAAGCCGCCTATGGGGGAGGGGCGCCGGGCGCCGGCCGCCGCGGCTTTGGGGAACTCACAGATCCGGCGAGTGCCGTCGGTCTAAGCTGCTCCCGTTCTGGGCGCGCTGTGTGTTCGGTCACTATCGTGGTTCTGGGAGCTGTTCTGTATTGTTTCTGGTTATCTAGTAGTTGTTCTGGAGGACGAACTAAAACGCGCACCTTGCTAAGCCTCCATCTTGGCCCCCCCCATTGATTTCTTAATGTGGAGTATTAAATTAATAATTTTCTTATGTTGAACCATCACTGCATACCTGGGATTAAAACTACTCGATAGTGGTATATAATTCTTTTAATGTGCTGTTGGTTCTTATTTGTATTTTCTTAAAGATTTTTACATCTATACTTATTAGAGAGATGTGTCTGTGATTTTCTTTTCTTGTGGTATATTTATCAGACTTTGGTATTAGGTTATGTTGGTCTCATAGGCTGAGTTAGGTAGTACCCCCTTGTGTTCAATTTTTTGGAAATGTCTGAGCAGAATTGGTATTAATTCTTCTTGGTACATTTGGCAGAATTCACCTGTGAATCCATCTGGCCTTGGACTTTTATCTGTTGGGTGGGTTGCGACAACTGATTCAATCTCTTTATTTTTAATTGGTCTGTTTAGATCTTCTATTTCTTCTAGAGTCAGTCAGTATAGGTTGCTCACATGTTTCTAGGAATTTTTCCATTTCATCTAGGTTGTCTAATTTGTTGGCATTCAGTTGTTTATATAGTATCCTCTTATGGTGGTTTTTCAAAATTTTTATTTTTATTAAAACTGACTACACCCAAAGTTATCAAAATTTTAATCCCTGAATACTATTTAATCTAGCTTCCTATTCTATATATTATTGATTGAAATTTGTCCAAAATTTAGCTCTATATTTTCCTCATAGGATCAGAAATACACAGGCAACTATTCTCTCCGGTTTTATTCAGCATTGCATTGGATGTCTTAGCCAATGAATTAAAATAGGAAAAAGAAATAAAAGGCAAAGAATTGAAAGGAGAGATTTTTTTTCCTTAAGTGATGTGCATTTTAAACTCCAAAGTATTTTGCCTAATTCCAGCATTCTGGTAGTTGATAAATATGCATTAGTCTCAGGATAAATATATTTCACAAGTATATAAGTTTGAATAATTTTTCTGAGTCCTTGAATTTTCAGAACATTTTTTTTTCTTTTTTATCATATGGTAGTTGCGGTAGTTAGGTTCAGGTGTTAACTTGGCCAGGTGAAGGTGCCTAGTTCTATTGCTGTGGACATAAGCCAATGGCATGTGAACCTCATCTGTTGCTGATTACATCTGCTGTCGTCTAGGAGGCATGCCTGCTGCAATGAATGATGTTTAATTGGCTGGAAGCTTAAATGTGAGAGGTCAACATAGCACAGCCCAAGCAGCTCAGCATACCTCATCTCAGCCTTGCAGCTCAGCCCAGGCCTTTGGAGATGCAGAAAGGAATCACAGGGGAAAAGTTGTTGGAACCCAGAGTCCTGGAAAGAAGGCCAGCAGAGATCACCCTGTGCCTTCCCATGTAAGAGAGAACCTCAGTTGAAAGTTATCTGCCTTTCCTCTGAAGAACTGTAACTAAATAACCCCCCTTTTATTAAAAGCCAATCCATCTCTGGTGTGTTGCATTCCAGCAGTTAGAAAACTAGAACAGTAGTTTAAATTATCCTTATTGGAAGATTTACAAGTTCCACTGCATGTTCCAGTACATATTTCTCCCAAAACACATACAGAATTCCAACCATAAGTTTGCTTTACTTTAAATAATGGAAAAAGATTATTACATAAACACATCAAATGAGAAAATAAATCTGAGGCTACAGCACATAAAAGTTAGAAAAAGGAAAATTAATACCTAATGTAAACCTGTCAGTAATGATATTCCTTTAGTTAATTTTTTGCATTTCCACTTTGCCAATCCTTCTAATAATATTGGAATCAAACTTCTGCTTGATAGATTCTTTCAGTAGTCATGCATTTCAACAGAGCTTTATTGAAAGCAACAATGTAGAAATGCTTCTGACATTACCCACTTCCAAAAACATTTCTTAATTTGTTTCCATCATTCCTCACTATATTACTAGGCACATTTTTATTCTTCTTTCCTTGCTTATGCCTTGGACTAGCTTCTTTTGAAAGCAGTTCCTTATTTCATCTTTTAACAGGATATATATATATATATCAAACTTGAGTATATGATTTATCATATATTTCAATTCAAGGTTTTTAAATAATTTCTCGCTAAATCTTCCTCAACTTCCATCAGTTAGTTCACCAATTTATGATTCCACTGTGCTCAAATATAAATGCAGAATTGAAAATAGGGCCTCACAGTGGTATTGCAAACTACAGTTTCTTCTCATGACTGTATAATATGAAACATCTTAAATATCTTCCAATATTTGAGAATTTTAGAGAGGAAATTTATTGAAAAAGTTAAAGTTAAATCATGTCTCTAACTGCCCTTTCAATTGGTAAATTATTCATTTCAAGTCTTTCTGATTATTTTTTAAATGTTTCCCTTATATCTTGGTTTGCACAAAGGTAATTTATTAGAATCTAATCCTGATATCTAACTCCCTGACTTCATAAATGAGAAACATAATGTCAATGACTTCCAAATTAATACATAGTTTGCATTGCTCAAAGAATTTGTACCAGTAAAGGATATTATTCCCAAATCCCCTAGTTTTAGAGGAGGAGCAAGTTCACTGAGGTGGGGTAACATCTTCAAAGAGATGAAAGACAGTCGATGAAGAATTCTATGTACAACTAAACTTGCCTTCAAGCACAAAGTACAAATTATGATATTTGCAGAATTAAGACAGAGAGAATCTGTGATTAGGAGGCCTGATTCAAAAGAAATAGAAACTAGCATTCTTTTTCCTGTTGAAATGAAATGATACTGGATGATAACTTCTATCCACATGAAGAAATAAATAACATGGTCTCTTAGATTCCTGGATGCTATGATGAATATCACACAATAGGTTGGTTTAAACAATGGGAAATTAGTTCACAGTTTTAGAGATGAGAAGACTTGCTTCCTGCAGGATTCACAGAATTCTAGCTAACTGACAGTTCTTGGATTACATGATTTATCCATCACATGGCACTGTCCTCTTTCTCTTCTGGGTTCTGTTGACTTCAAGCTTTACCTCTGCCTCATGGAGGAGGTGGTCTTCTCTATAAAGCCTCCAGTAATAGGATTAAGACCACCCTAATTCAGATGGCCACAATTTAACTAAAAATAATATCTTCAAAAAGTCCTATTTACAATGGGTTCACACCTACAGGAATGGATTAAGATTGAGAACATATTTTTCTCTGGGGTACGTAACTCAGTTTGCCACAAACAGTAAAGGTAACTACATAGCTATTACAAAAGACAGCACATCTTATTTTGTTTATAACACATTTCCTCTCCAATATTTCTTAAACAGCAATTGCATAAAGCAACAACATTCAAGCCATGTTGACTGGATTTAAACTATGAAGATGTAATTATTGTAACAGAATAGTACAAAGGAGGAAGGAGGCAACAATGATATGTTGGAGCAAAGTTTTGGTATACTACTAAAATTACATTAGCATCAATCCAAACTATATTATTTTCAGTTAAGATGTTATTTGCAATCCCCTGGACAACTAATTAAAAACTCACTCAAACAAAGAGTATTAAAATATATATATAATAGAATAGTTCTCACTTGCATTACTGGAGACCCGGGTTCTATTCCTGGTGCCTGCTCATGCAGGAAAAAAAAAAACAAAACTGGAACCAACAAACAAGTACAATGATGAAGCAAGATATAAAGGTACATGGAAAATTCAATTGCATTTCTATTCACTAGCAATGAACAATTCAAAATCAAAATTAAGAAAAAAGCCCAATCATAATCACACGGAAAAGGATAAGACACCTAGCAGTAAGTTTAACAAAAGAAACGTCTACTTGTACACTGAAACTACAAAATGTTCAAAGAAATTAAGGAAGATCTAAAAAGACATCACATGTTCATGGATCAGAAGATGAATTGTTAAGATGGCAATACTCCCAAATTAAACTATAGATTCAGTGCAATACCTATCAAAATTCACCTTTTGCATAAATTGACAATCTTACCTAAAATATATATAGAAATTAATAGCAAAAATATCTTGGAAAAAAGTAAAAAAGACAAACTTAGAACACTTATATTTCCCCAATTTCAAAACTTACTAAGAAGCTACAGTGATCAAGACAGTGCAATACTGGCACAAAGATAGGGATATAGATCAATGTAAATGATCTATAATTAATGCAAATCAGTGTAAACTATATATAATATCTCTATAATTGACAGTCCACTTATTATCAATGGATTTTTGGCCAAAGAATCTATACAATTCAATGGGGAAATACATAGTGCTGGGACAACTGTATATCCATATGCAAAAGAATGAAGTTGTACTTCTACCTCACATCATAAAGAAAATTAACTCAAAATAGGTCAAACAACTAAATGTAAGAATTAATACCACAAAATTCCTAGTAGAAAACATAGAAGTAAAGCTCTTATTTAATTTTGCAATGGTTTCTTAGATACAAAAACCAAAACATGAACAATAAAAATAAATTGAGAAGAGAGAACAAGATGGAGAAGCTGAGAAAACGAAGTCACAGAAAACAGAGAAACCACTGAAGCCAGAAGGTGGAAGAACAGAAACCTGGAATAGATGGGAGAGACCAGCAGATGACATGTGCCTTGCCACCTGACAGAGGAGTCCAGACATTCTCTGATGATGCCTTGATTTGGACATATTCATGACTTCAGAACAGATCTGCATTGCTTGATTTTAAAAAATATCTGAAACTGGTGATGTCATCAACATGGCTGTATAAATAGCTACTGAAAAACTCTCGCCGAGATTCAACATAAAAAAAAAAGGATAATTCTGAATTGTTCAGAACTCTGGAGGAAGATAAAGACTGGAGAAGGACCCTACAAATGTAGGATTGAAGAAAGAAAAAAATACCAGGTAGGAAATGTCAGTTCTGGACCAGCCAGTCCTCTTGCCTCCCACACATTATAGCAGGGGCATAGAATTAGCAGCCAGGATCCCTACCACCAGGGACACAGAATATAAACTCTAGCACAGCATTGAGACAGACCCCCACCATTTGGAGACCCAGGGGACAGTAGATGGTATTTCAAGGTCCAGGTCATCAGGGGCAAAGAGTTTGAAAAAACATGTGTTTCCAGGCCTGGAATTGAAAGCCCTCCCCACACCCATAAGGGAAATAGTGGCGGATGGCCTGATCCTTGCTGGGGTTTGGCTAGAGATAGGAATGGCCGGGGAGTCCTCTGCCACAAATAAAGTGGTGTACACAGCCCCACATTGAGCCAGATTTTACCCTGCAAAGCAAGGGAACCAGAACTCCACAGTTCTAGCCCCACCCAATCACACACAGCCAGGGCACCAAACGTAAAGTTTCTGAGGCCAATTAAGTTACTAAACAGCACCATCTGCTGGGAAGACCAGAATGTGCAAGGGAATTGAAGGGCTCTAAAGAGACTCTCCAGAACTAGGACCATGAGAGCTGATCTACACCCCATGCACAGGAATCTGCCCCAACTGTTAAAGCAATGCCCCAAAACAAACCACGGTTTTGCTGGCTGGTGAAAAACAGAGCACCACTGGGAGCCAGCCGACTTGTTTGCTGACAAACAGACACCTTGCTGTGGTGCCCAGTGCCTCACTCCCAACTCTGACATAGGCTACTGTGGGTGCCTGGGTTATGGGGCGAGACTAGGACAGAGCCAATCTGACAGCTGGGTGGCAAGACAGAGGAACAAATAGAGAACAAAGCCAACCAACATGAAAACCCTAGGTGAAAGAGATAAAATAACCTCCAGAATAAACTCAGCAAGAAAACCAGACACCTGGACAGTAAAAAATATCATGACTTATACCAGGAAACATGAAGATATGACCCAAGCAAAGAAACAAACACCTCAACTGAGATACAGGCGTTGAAACAACTAATTAAAGATCATCAAAGAAATCCCCTAAATCAATTCAATTCAATGGAGGAAAATGTGTAAAAAGAGATGAAGGATATAAAAAGAACACAGGGTGCCCATACAGAAGAACTTGAAGCTTGCGAATACAAATGGCAGAATTTATGGGAATGAAAGGCGCAATAGAAGAGATGAAAAATGCAATGGTGAAATAGAATAACAGATTTTAATAGGCAGAAGAAAGGATTAGTGGACTAGAAAACAAGATCTAAAATTCTATACACAAAAGAAAAAATCAGGAAAGGAACGGAAAAATTTTAGCAGGGTCTCAGGTACTGAATGACAACATGAAATGCAAAAAATATGTGTGTTATGGGTGCCCTAGAAGGAAAAAAGAAGGGAAAGGGGACAGAAAGAATAGTGGAGAAAATAATCACTGAAAATTTCTCAAGTCTTAATGAAAGACATAAAATTACACATCTAAGAAGCATAGCATACTCCAAACAGGATAGGTACAAATAAACTTACTCCAACATACTTACTAATCAGATTGTCAACTGTCACGGATAGAGAGAGAATTCTGAAAGCAGCAGAGAAAAACAGTCTATCACAAGGAAAGCTTAATAAGAATAAATGCAGCTCTCATCGCAGAACCTATGGAGGCGAGAAGGCAGTGGTATGATATATTTTTGTTACTGAAATAGAAAAACTGCCAACCAATAAATCTTTATCCAGCAAAACTGTCCTTCAAAAATAAGGGGAAATTTAAAATGTCTACAGATAAACAGATACTGAGAGTTCACGAACAAGAGATCAACTCTACAAGAAATTCTAAAGGAAGCATGTAGGTAGATAGGAAAAGACAGGACAGAGAGGTTGGAGAAGAGTGTAGAAGTGAAGATGAGGAGTAAGGGTAACTAATAGAGTCAAAAGAGAGATTAAAAAAATAAGACAGATGAAATTCAAAAGAAACAAAGTTTAAGAAAATACTGCCTTATAGTAATTACATTAAATATTAATGGCTTAAACTCCCTGTCCTGGTTTGAAAATATTATGTACTCTAGAAAATCCATGTTTTAACCGTAATCCAATCTTGTGGGGGGATCCATTTCTTTTAATCCTGATTCAATACTATAGGTGGAAATTTTTTATTACATAATCTCCACAGAGATGTGGCAGGCCTAAATGTGAGTGTGACCTTTTGATTAGATGGAGATGTCACTCCACCTATTCCAGGTAGGTCTTGATTAGTTTACTGGAGTCCTTTAAAAGAAGAAACATTCTGGGGAGAGCAGAGCTGATACAGATGCTGACACTTGGAGAACAAAGACACAGATGCTTGAGATGCTTCTAGTCCTGCAGATGTTTCCATGAGATGTAAGCAAGCCAGAATCTGGAGAGAGCCAAGGGAAGCCAAGAGTCAACCCTGGAGAAGCAAAGGGAAGATGCCTCAGAGGAAAAGTGGCTGAAAGCACGGAGCCAAGAAGGAAGGGACTAGCAGATGAAATGGTCCAGCAGATGCTTGCCACATGATTTTCCAGCTGACAGAGATGTTCAAAAGATGAGATAAGGAACAAGACATCAGTGTGGTAGTTAGGTTCAGGTGTCAATTTGGCCAGGTGATGAGTCCCTGTTGGAATTAAATCATCAGTATATGACATTTATCTATGACTGATTACTTTTGTGGTCTGCTAAGGGGAGTGCATTCTGCAATGAGTAAAGTTCAATTTAATTAGCAGGAGACATAAAAGAGAGTGGTCTGAAGGGAGCTCAACACAGCTCAACATACCTCATTTCAGACCAGATGTTTGGAGATGCAGAAGGGAATCGCCCTGGGGAAAGCCATTGGTACCCAGAAGCCAGGAGAGAAGGCCAACAGACATCGTCGTGTGTCTTCCAATGTAGTAGAAAGCGTTGATGAAAGTTAGCTGCCTTTCCTCTGAAGAACTATAAATTTTTAACTAAAAAGATCCCCTTATTAAAAACCAGTCCACCCGTGGTGTGCTGCATTCTGGATGCTTTAGCAAACCAAGTAACTGGCCTTCCTTGAATTAAGGTATCTTTCCATGGTTGTCTTTGTTTGGACATTTTTATAAGCTTAATGCTGTATACTTGCAACTTATTAAATTCCCTTTTTAAAAGCTGTTCCACTTCTGGTGCACTGCATTCCAGAAGCTTACAAACTAATATCCTCCCCAATAAAAAGACATAAATTGGCAAAAGTATATAAAAAACAAGATCCAACTATAAGCTGTCTACAAAAGACTCACTTAAGACCCAAGGACAAAAACGGATTGAAAGTGAAAGGTTGGGAAAAGGTATTTCATGCAAACAACAATGAGAAACGAGTGCTGGTAGTTATATAAATATCAGACAAAGTAGACTTCAAATGTAAAACAATTAAAAGGGACAAATAAGGACACTATATATTAATAAAAAGGAGAATCCATAAAGAAGACAGAACAATCATGAATATTTATGCACAAAGCCAAAAAAAAAAAAAAAACCAAAATACATGAGGCAAACACTGGCAGCACTGAAGGGAGCAGTAGACACCTCTACAATAGTAAGACACTTCAATACACCACTCTCATCAATAGATAAAACATCTAGAGAAAGAATTAATAAAGAAACAGAGGTTTTGAATAAAACGATAAATGAACTAGACTTAAACATTTACAGAACATTGAACACAAAAACAGCAGGATATACATTTTTCTCACGTGCTCATGGATCATTCTCAAGGATAGTCCACATGTTGTTTCACAAAGCTGGTCTCATTTCATTTAAAAAGATCAAAATTATACAAAGCACTTTCTCCAATCATAATGGAATAAAATTGGAAATCAATAACAGGCAGAAGACTGGAAAATTCACAAATATATGGACACTAAACAACACACTCTTAAACAACCAGTGGGTCAAGGAAGAAATTGCAAGAAAAATCAGTATCTTGAAGCAAATGAAAATAAAAACACAACTTGTCAAAACTTACAGTATAGAGCAAAGGCAGTGTTGAGAGGGAAATTTATTGCCCTAATGACCTATATTAAAAAAAAAGAGAGAGATAAAAAATCAATAAATTAACTGCTCATCTGGAGGAACTAAAGAAAGGCCAATAAACTAACCCCAGAGCAAACAGGAGAGAAGTAACATAGATTAAAGGAGAAATAAATGAAATTGAGAACATGAAAACAATAGAGAGAATCAATAAAACCAGAAGCTGATTCTTTGAGAAAATCAATAAAATCAATGAACCCTTGGCAAGACTGACAAAGGAAAAAAATAGAGAGGATGCAAATAAATAAATGGGAGGGGGCATATAACTACGGACACCACATAAATAAATGAGATAATGAGAGGATACTATGAGCAACTACATACTAACAAATTGAACAACTTTAGACGAAAGGGACAACTTCCTAGAAAAGCATAAACAACCAACACTGACTCAAGAAGAAACGGAAGACTTCAACAAACCAACTACAAGAAATGGAATTAGTCATCAAAAACTCCCCCAAAAGGAGCTTCATGAAACAAGAAGCCAGGAGAGAAAGCTAGCAGACATCACCATATGCCCTCCCAGCTGAGAGAGAAACCCCAAACATCATCAACTTTTCTTAAGTGAAGGTAACCTCTTGTTGGTGCCTTACTTTGGACATTTTCACAGCCTTAGAATTGTAAACTTGCAATTTAATAAACTCCCTTTTTAAAAGCCAAAAAAAAAAAAGTCCCCAAAAAGAAAAGTCCAAGACAAGATTGTTTCACATGTGCATTCTACCAAGCTTTCAAGAAAGATTTAGGACCAATCCTGCACCAACTCTTCAAATAAAATGAAGAGGAGGAAAAGCAAACTAACTCATTCTATGGAGCCAACATCACCCTAATATTAAAGGTAAGCAAAGATATCACAAGAAAAGAAAATTACAGACCAATCTCTAATGAATATAGTAGCAAAAATCCTCAACAGTATATTTGCAAATGAATCCAGTAGCACAATAATAAAAGTATATGCCATGGCCATGTGGGTTTTATTCCAGGTATTTAAGGGTGGTTCAACACAAGAAAATCAATTAATGTAATACACCACATCAATAAATTAAGAGGAAAAACCACTTGATCATCTCAATTGATGCAGAAAAGGCACTTGACAAAATTCAACATCCTTTCTTCTTGAAAATGCTTCAAAGGATAGGAATAGAAGGAAACTTCTTCAATATAATGAAGGGAATAGAAGAATAACCCACAGCTAACATTATCCACAATGGGAAAGACTAAAGGTTTTCAACCTCTAAGACCAGGAACAAGACAAGGATGCCCACTGTCACAATCGTTATTCAACATTCTGCTGGAAGTTCTAGCTAGGTGAATTAGGCAAGAAAAATAAATAAAAGGCATCCATATTAGAAAGGAAGAAGGAAAGCGTTCAGTGTTTGCAGATTATACAATCCTATATGTAGAAAATCCTGAAAAATGTACAGTAAAGCTACTAGAGCAAAAAATGAGTACTGCAAAGTGGTAGGATAGAAGATAAACATGCAGAAATCAGTAGTTTTTATACACCAGCAATGTGAGAAGGAAATCAAGAAAAAAATCCATTTATAATAGCAACCTAAAAAATCAAATATTTAGTAATAAATATAACCAAGGACATAAAAGACCTATACACAGAAAGCTATTAAACACTACTAAGAGAAATCCAGAAGACCTAAATAAATGGAAGTCATACTTTGTTCAGGGATTGGAAGAGTACATATGGTTAAGATGTCAATTCTACTCAAATTGATTTATAGATTTAATATAATACCAATTAAAATCTCACAATTTCCTTTGCAGATATTAAAAAAAAACACTAATCAGATTTATTTGTAGGGACACTATGGCCCCAAACAACCAAAAATATCTAGAGAAAGAAAAATGAAGTGGGAGGTCTGGCACTATCTGACTTTAAAGCATATTACAAAGCTGCAGTGGTCAAAATGGCATAGTACTGGTGTAAAGAGACATACTGACTGTTCTAGTTTGATGGCTGCTGGAATGCAATATACCAGAAATGGAATGGCTTTTAAAAAGGGGAATTTAATGAGTTGCTAGTTTACAGTTCTATGGCCGAGAAAATGTCCAATTAAAACAAGCCTATAGAAACGACCAATCAAAGGCATCCAGGGAAAGATACCTTGGTTCAAGAAGGCCGATGAAGTTCAGGATTTCTCTCTCAAGTGAGAAGGCACATGGCGAACATAGTCAGGGCTTCTCTCTCAGCTGGAAGGGCACATGGCAAACATGGTGTCATCTGCAAGCTTTGTCTCCTGGCTTCCTATTTCATGAAGCTCCCCGGGAGGCATTTTCCTTCTTCATCTCCAAAGGTCATTGGCTGGTGGACTCTCTGCTTCGTGGTGCTGCAGCATTCTCTGCTCTCTCTGAGTCTCTTTCTTCAAAATGTTTCCTCTTTTACAGGACTTCAGAAACTAATCAACACCCACTCAAATGGGTGGAGACATATCATCCCCTAATCCAGTTTAACAACCATTCTTAACTAAATCACATCATTCAGCAAGATGATCTCATTACAGTTTCAAACATACAGTATTGAATACAGATTATTCTACCTTTAAGGAATGGGTTTTATATCAAAACATGGCTTTTCTTAGGGGGCACACTTCCTTTCAAACCAGCACATTGACCAAGGAATTGAATTGAGCATTCAGAGGTGGACCCTCCCATCTATGGCCAATTAATCTTTGCTGAAGTGGTCAAGTCAAGTCAAATGGGACAGAGCAGCTTTCATGGACAACTAGACATCCATATTCCAAAGATGAAAGAGGACTCCATCTCACACTTTAAACAAAAATTAGCTCAAAATGGATCAAAGACCCAAACATTAAACCTAAAAACATAAAACATTTAGAGGGAAATACCTTAAGGATCTTGAGATAGGCAGTGGTTTCCTAGAGCTACATGCAAAGTGCAAGCAATGAAAAAAGAAAAAGATAAATGGAGATCCTCGAAATTGAATTCTTTTTCATATCAAAAGACCTTGTCAGGAAAGTAAAAAGACAGCCTACACAATGGGAAAAATATTTGAAAACCACATATCAGATAAGGGTTTATTAACCAGAATATATAAAGAGATACTACACCTCAACAGCAAAGAGACCAATATTCCAGTTTTAAGTTACAACACTTGGGCAAATGACATGGATAGACACTTTTCCAAAGAGTAAATACAAATGGCTCAAAAACTTATGAAAAGATGCTCAACTTCACTAGTGACTAGGGAAATGCAAATCTGAATGAAATATCATATCACACCTAGTAGAATGGCCATTATAAAAAAAAAAAAACAGAAAACTATAAGTGCTGAAGGATGTGGAGATAGAGGTACTCTCAATCACTGCTGGTGGAAATGTAGAATGGTACAACCACTCTGGAAGGTGGTTTGGCAGTTCCTCAGGAAGCTAAATACAGAACTGCCATATTATCCTCCAATCCCATTACTAGGTATATATTTGGAAGAGCTGAAGGCAGGGCATGTAATGGACATTTGCACACCAATGCTACCACAGCATTTTTCATGATTGCCAAGAGATATAAACAGCCCAAGTATCCATCAACGGATCAGTGGATAAACAAATTGTAGTCTATACATACAATGGAATATTACACAGCTGTAAGACGGAATAAAGTCATGAAGCATGCGACAATGTGAACAACCTTGAGGACATTATGTTGATGAAATAAACCAGAAACAAAAGGACAAATATTGTATGGTTTCACAAATAAGAATCAACTATAATGAGAAAATTCTGAAAGATAAAGTTGAGAATAGAGGTTATCAGGAGATAGAAAGAGGGTAGAGTTTGAACACTTGATGCTGAAGGAGTACAGAACATGCACAGGATTGTTTTGTAAAGATTCAGAAATGGATACCACAATACTATGTGATTGTTGCAAAATATTGTACATATAATGAAGATAAGTGAAGGCAAGTAAAGTTGAAAAAGGAAGGCTAGGGGCATTTATGACACCAGAAGGAAGGAAAGGGGATAAAAACCGGGTCTGTATAGCATAGAAAAATCTAGATTAGACAATGATAGTGATTAAAAGTACAATTTTTATTGTAAGAATATTTTTACTTGAGGGAGAACAATTGAATGCCACCATTTAAGATGTTAAAAATGGATGGTATGCACAAAAAGTACAATTAATGTAAACTGTGGTCTATGGTTAATAATAATTTGTAGTGTTTTTCCATTAACTGTAAAAAAGGCAATATAATGCTAAATGTCAATAAGAGGTGGATATAATGGAGGGGTAAGGGATTCTTGTTTCTTTCTTTTTTTTCTTTTCTCCTCTTCTCTCTTGTGGAATAAATGGAAATGTACTCATATACTGAGGTGGTGGATGCATTACTATGTGATTATACCTGGAGCCTTTGATTGCACACTTAGGATGGATTGTATGGTGTGTGAATAAAACTGTTTAAAAATAAACAGAAGGATAGAAGAAGAGGAGAAGATGTGAAGCGAGAGATACCTATTCACTGTTGGAAAGTAGAATGGTGCAGACCTTCGGGAGGACAGTGTAATGGTTCCATAGGAGGCTAAGTATAGGGTTGTCATATGACCCTATAACCCCGTTATTAAACAGAGACTTGGAAAAACTGAAAGAAGGAACATGAATAGATATTTTCACACTGGTGTTTATGGTTGCATTATTTATGATTTGTAATGGATGGAGGTCACCTAAGAGTATGTTGGCTGATGAACCAAAGGGCGAATTGTGGTGTATACATACAATGGACTACTGAGTAGCCTCAGGAAGGAATGAAGCTGGGTGGCATGCAACTAGATGAATCAACCTTGAAGACATCATGTTGACTGAAATAAGCCAGAAACAAAAGGACAAAAAAAGTATGGTATCATTAATATGAACTAGCTATAATGAAAAAACTCTGAGAATTAAATTTGAGCGCATAGGTTATCTGGGGGTAGAAGATGGGCAGAGATTTTGGCAATCAATGTTTAAGGAGTACAAAATGTTCAATTAGCTCATTGTAAAGTTTCCTAGATTGTAAGGTCTTACAGCAGTCACATCTATACCTGAGTTTTAACTGTTACTTATAAATTCTGAGATGCTGTGCTTTGTGTATATAATATGGTAGCTCCTTGGAACACTAGGTATTTGTGTGACACCTGAGACTCAGAGTTAGAGGTCTGCAGCTCTGAAAGTCTTCATTACCCCATACAGCAACTGTGAAAGAAGCTGAAAAAGAGATCAGTCTCCAATTAGAGATATGAATGAAGCAGATCTGGTTAGGATTAAGGTAAATAGTAAAGGATGATATTGACTATGTTTTAAAACTTGAACTTCTGTGTGAGACCTAAGAAAGAGATGTTTATTTTGTCCACAATTTAAATTTTCTATAGCACACTTCTAATTTAACCTGTCTGGTCAGTTTACTTAAGCAACCTAACTACAAGGAATGAACTCTTACTGTTCTGTACAAGTTAATTTAATGCCCAGATACATTCTAGAGTATTTTGGACAGAAAATTAAAAATGTGTTTTCAAAGCTACTTTGAGGGACGGGGGAAGATTGTGGAACTATTAAACTTCCCCACCTGGGGATTTCCTGATATTCTCTCAGGCATTAGGGAATCCAAATTTAATTAGCCAAACCCTCAATCTTGAGGCTTGCTCTTATGAAACCTATTTCTCCAACAGTGAAGTTAGGCCTACATATAATCATGCCTAAGAATCAACCCCAGAGAACCTCTTGTGTTGCTTAGATGTGGTCTCTCTTTAAGTCAACTCTGCAAATAAACTCATTACCCACCCCCTTACACTGAACATGACTCCCACGGGTGGAAGTCTTCCTGGCCACATAGGAAATGACTCCCAGAGATCAGCCTGGCACTGGAATCTTGGGATTAAGAATGCCTTCTTGATTTAAAGGGGGAAGTAGCTAAGATATTTCAAATAGAGCAAGAGGTCATTCTGGAAGTTATTCTTAGGCAAGCTTTAGCCAGATACTCCAAATTACCACAGTATACCATGCCCCAATCAACAGTATTCCTGAAGACCCTTTGGAGTGCTCTGGGCTATATCTAAGCTTCTATAAAAGTTTTTCTCAGTAAGTTTATTTTTTCAAAAACTTAAGCCTCTAAGCCAGATAAGTCCTGAAACCCAGAGGTATCTGTCTCACCAAAAACATCAACCATTTTCATTCCTCCATCCCATAAGGTTAACTCTCATTTCCAGCATGATGAAGTTACAATGGTCATTTCCCGGTTATCCCTGAAGATTGAAAGAAAGATCAAATGAGAGGAAGAAGGTGCAGTTGTGAAACTAGGATTGAACAAATGACTGTAACTACTAATTTATCATATAGATATTTCTTTTTAGTGTCTAGGGTTTTAGAATAGCCGAATGGAAACATCTGAAGCTTTTGAACTATAATCCAGTAGCCCTGATCTTTGATAAAAATTATATAACTAAACTGCAAAAACAAGTCAGTTGCCCATGCTTGTATGGATCTACTTCTGGAGATATATATATGTCAATACATATTCATAAGTCAATACTACACTGTCTTAGTTAATCTACCTCTATGATAAGTCTTAAAATTGGGTTGACTACAATGCTAGTGGTTAATAAAAGTGATGGGTAAGGGGTATGGGATACAAGATGTTTGAGGTTTTCTTTTTATTTCTTTTTCTGGAGCAATGCAAATGTCTTAAAAATGATTATGGTGATGAATGCACGACTATGATGATACTGTGTAACCACTGATTGTACACTTTGGATGGATTATATGGTATGTGAATATATCTCAGTGAAATTGCATTAAAAATAAATTGAAATATTTATCAAAATTAAGTACTTTCATGCATCCATGGACACAATCAAGAAAGTGGAAACAACTCACACTATGGGAAAAATATATTTTCAACTCATGTATCTGACAAGAGATTTGTATTCAGAAACACAAAAATACTCTTGTACCTCAATAGCAAGAAGGCATTAACCCAAATAAAAATGGACAAAGGATTTGAATAGATACTTCTCAAAAGAACATATACTAATGGCCAATAAATATGAGATGCTCAACAGCATTAGTTATTATGAAAATGCAAATTAAAAAACACTGAGATCACTTCACACTCACTAGGAAGTCTGAAATCAAATAGATACACAATAACAACAATTGGCGAGGAGGTGGAGATTTTGGAACCCTCCCTCAAAAACTGCTTGGGGGAATGTAAATTGGTGCACCAACTGTGGAAAACAGTATAGCAGTCCCTGAAAATATTAAACATAAAGTAACCATATGACCCTGAAATTCCACTACTAGGTATATAAACAAAAGAAAACAGATCTACATAATTTATACATGAACAGTCACAGCAACATTATTCATGACGTTAAAAAGTGTGCAAACAACTCAAACAGCTGTGAGCTACTGAAGGGATTAAAAATGTCTATCCAAACCATGGAATATTATTCAGCCATAAAAATGTATGAAATACTGATACATGAAAGCATTATGCTAAGTGAAAGAAGTCAGTCTCAAAAAGCTACCTGTTAAAAAAATAACACCATTATATGATTCCATTTCAAAGAAATGATCAGTATAGGCAAATCTATAAAGACAGATAGAAAGTAAATTAGTGATTACCGTAGGCAAGCATGTACAGGAGGTGATGGTGGTGGCCAGAAAGGAAGGGTATTGGGCGTGACGGGGGGCAGCAGCAGAAGGGAATGGGATCTAACTGCTAATGTATTTGGAAGTTTCTTTTTCAAATGATAGAATGTTCTAAAACTACATTTTAGTGATGGATGCATATGGAAGGAAAGGATATGGACAGAGTGGGAAACGGGTTGGAGGGGGAAGTGAGGGGACAAAAGTGGGGGTCAAAGATTTCCCCCATAAATTGAAGACTTAGAGTTTCATGACATAAACATAGGTGACATGAGAAAACTCATACTGGAGGGAAACCATTTGTCTGACATCTAGGTGGAAAAACTTTAGATACTATTCTGCCATTAGACAACATCAGAGAACTCATTAAATATGTTGTGCATGTGGAGAAGCCTTCAGCCACAATTCTCGTTTTTAACCAAAATGAAAGAGCTCAGAGAGGAGTGTAATTCCCTGTCAATGTAATCAATGTGTAAAGGCTTTATTTAAAATCTATCCTTAAACCACAGGATTGTTGTCCGTAATTACCTGTAATAGATTTCAGCTAAGCTCCAGCCTTCATGTGAAAAAGCATACCCCATAATAGCTATCATGGTTATGTTCTGGTGTCAAATTTGCCAAGTGATGATGATGCCTTGTTGTCATTTTGGTCAAGTAATGGCCTGATCATTGCTGCAAGGATATTTTGTGGCTGGTTGATAAATCAGAAGGCTGCTGTATTTCATCGTCAGTCAACTGATTACATCTGTGGCTGATAACATCTGTGATCAATGTAAGTGTGCCTCCACTAACAAGATAATCTGATCAGTTGAAGATTTTAAGGAAGAAGAGAGAATATTTCCTTGCTTCTTCATATAGCAAGCATCTCTTCTGGAATTCATCAAGACCCTTCATCAGAGTTGCCAGCTTCACAATATGCCCTGTGGACTTTGGACTTTTCTTTCCCAGGGTTTCATGAGACCCCCTCATAAATCTCATATTTGCAAATATCTCCGGTTTGTTTCTGTTTCTCTAGAGAATCCTAACACAGGTTGCTACCAAGAGTGAGGTGATTCTTGAGAAACAGAATCTTAAAAATGGGTTTTCACAATAGGGTTTCTACTCCGATTCAACTCAGAGGTTCTTATGATTCTGTTTCCAATAATCAAGATGACACTGATAGTCCATTGGAGATAAGCAAACTATCACCACTAAATTCTTCAAATTGTGTGCTTATATGAGGTAAGGCTCTAGGTGAAAGTGTTTTTGACACCTTTATGGAGTTTTGTGGAATTAGAAGGTATAATCATGTTGGCTAGTTGTTAGTTACACTGGATACAATCATGAGGGAAAGGGATGAACTGAAGACTTCAAATTTGCAGCTTCAGCTTCATATCAATGATGTAAAAGTTTCCATGTTTGCCCTGAAAGAAAATCTTATTTCCTGTGGTTGCAGACTTGAGATGTCTGAAAACCAGACACAGAGATTCATTGTGTGTATAGCAAATTTAAAATGTTAAGTAAACTCTGAACCTTGCTGTGTCTGCTGTTAAAAAAAAAAAAGTGGGGGGTGAATTGTGGAGCAAGAGGTGAGAAGGGGAAAAAGAAATTAAAAGAGCAGGGGGGGAGAGGGAAATTAATGAATAGATGAAAGAATGAATAAATAAGATGCTTCACGACTTTCTCAATTCAGTAATAGGATCCATTCCTCATGCCTTCAGACCCAGAAGTGGTGAATGCTAGTTCAAGTTTACTGCACATGCCTTTTGGTTCTTATAACACGTTTGTTAATATTCACTGTGTACATAAAAGCTCCTTACAAGTTTTCAATTTTTAGGGTGCCATGAGTTTTCTGTTGGACCCCAAATGATACACAATATAATGATTCATGAGTGGAGAGGGTAAAAGGACAGGATTTTATTAACATAGCAGGATCAATAAATCAAGGTACTTTTGAGAACTAGGACACTAAATAATATTTTTCTAAGACTCTATTTAAACTACATGAAGTAAAATGGATTTATGAATCAGTTTGTATATTAAAATTGCATCGTATTTCATTGATTCTATTGTCTCATCCATTACTTGAACAAGTTTCACTGACTTGCATTTGTATCAAGAGGATATATTTTGTTGTCATATAAACTGAGAAAGTTCTATTGTATACAATCAGAACTTCCACCTGAGCACTGTTGCCAATGTAGCCAATTTAAAGTATGATATATAGGTACCAGTGAATACATGGCAGAGACAATAAATAGATAAAGGAAAACCCTGCTCTGGAAGAGGGAGACAGAGACATATTGGGATTTAACAGTAACTGTTTGGGTCAACATCATCCAAACACAATTTGTTCACATATCTTATATATTTTAACACATCTCTTGAGCAATTACTTGATTATTTTCCTTATATTGGATTCAGCCTTTTCAAAGTCAACCAAGAGCAAGATTACTTTTTCATTGAACCATTCAAAGTATGTGACCTAATGCCCTTCCTTAATAGACTCAACAGTCAAGAAAAAAAAATTTTTCTTTGTAAATAAATAATAGTTCATAGATCATCTTCTCGAAGATAATGATTCATCCATAAGAACTGGAAATTTCAGGGGGCCTATAAAAATTTGTCCTTCATTTGAGCTAGCCTAGTTAATAATTGATTCCATCTCCTGGGGGCATAACAAACAAGTTAATATTTATTAACCTAAGGAGTTATAAAATAAGAGTAGTCTTAGATTTCCTTTGACCAATAAGAAGGTATCTGTGCCAGGGTTAGCACTTCATCTGTTCCTTTATCAACCTCACAGGTGAGATGGAATCCATGTGGACAGGGAGAAACTAGAAACATTTAACATGGCGAAATTTTTGGTATTTCTTTATTGCTTAGATCAGAATATACTACATTAGGGTTCTGGAATGCCTTCCATTTCATTTCCTTCTTATAACATCTTTAGTAATATTTATTGTTTCACAGTTGTTCAATAATATTGTCCAGAGTCCTAAGTGCTTCTTTGCACTCACTGTCCTGTCAGGTAATTTCGTAAATGTTTAATGCTAGTCAACACTGAAACTGAATGAGACCTATTCAAATGAAACTTCATCTTCAAGGGATTCAGCAAAAATGGTGACGATTTGACAACCTTTGAAGGGCCCTCCTGTAACTTTGGCACTGAGGATGAACAGAAGTTCCCACATTGTCAAGAAATGACTGATTGTTCTACAACTGTAGTAAAAAAAAGCCATCAGAACCAGTTTTTATCTTGCCAACCAATAAATGACCCCTTACTGGAGCCATGGGAACACGTAACCTTGAGAACTGGATTTTAACAATTGAACTTACCCCAGTGAATGCCACTGCAAGTTCCTTGCAGTGAAACCTCCTTTCTTTAACTCCAGTCAATCAAGAAAGAACTTCACTGCACAGCCACCTTCATGGATGTGTAACCAGCACAGCTGCACATGAACTTGCACTCAGAAGGGCTGCCATACTTGGGGTTAATGCTCTATGGTTACCATTTTAATTTACACTTGAATTTCTGTTTCATAAGTCAAGTCTGATGAGACAACGATGTGTTGGAATGGGGTTTGAATACCTGGGTTGCGCTTGGTCCTACCTCCCTCTGCCTCCCCACATCTCTGAAATGGATTTAAAGGGAGATCATGGAAGAAAAGATCTTTTTCCTGATTTTTGAAAAATCCCCCCCTTTTCATTTTGCATTGGGAGAGACAAAATTTTTTTTAAAAGCACTATGGTATTAAAAAATGATAATGTATTTGGAATTCCTAAATATGTGGAAAAAGCCTTAATCAACTAGAAGACATAAATAAGTATACAAGAAAGCTAGGAAATAGGGCTTGTTGGAAATATAAGATAAAGTCAAGGACCAATACGACTTTGCCCCCAATAAAGCTTCTACTCTGCCTTATTTTCTTGAGCTTATCAATTCACCACAACCATTTCTCAGGTGATCAAAAGTATTGAGAAATTCCTTTTGAAATGAATGCTATACATAGGCAATGATTTATATGTTCTGGTTTGGAGAAAAAGAATACAAAATAGAGAAAATATTTTGAGGATTTTATATAGAAAACAAATTCATATTTACCTATTAACTGCTTATAAGCTGAGAGGACAAGTAATTGATACTGTATATTAAATTTTGTTTTGCAGCACTATTAATATAAAAAAAGTTGAGATATTTTTTATATGATGAAAACTTACTATTCTTCACTTTTCCTATTTTATTATAAACCTGGGAAATAACCAGGAATAATAATGATACAAAGTGAAAGGGATTGTTTCAATGACTAAGAAAACAACTGAATTCTTTCTATTGGGACAGCCACAAAATTTCAGATTTATAGAGCAGAACTTTTCTGCCTAGCAGTGGATGCCAAATATTTGATCCTAATCTAATAAAATACTAGAAATACTAGAGAAAATAAATGAAACTGAGCATTATACCTTAAAAATAAATATTCCATCTTTTATTAAGGAAAAATATTTAGTACTCTTTTAGAACATTTTACCAAGGGCATTACTTTTAACTAAAATGAACTTTTACTAAACACAATTCCAATCTCATATTTATAGGTGAGATATATCAACAGGATGCAGGCCTTCTGGCATGCCTTCCTTTTAAAGAAAAAACATGCTTCTCTGAGTGAAAAAAAAAATTTCTTCTTATTCTATCTATTTATGAGGCTTAGAAAATCAGCTAACCAATAATATTTTCAGAGATAAAATCCAGAAAGTATGGGCTTCACCCTTAATTTTCTATCCTGCCCTGAAACTGGAAGAAAAAAAAAAAACACTTCAACTAAAGTATGACTCTACTTCAATGGGATAAATAGCCAGTGTTACAATTTCAGGGCTCAAAAAATGCATGGGACCAGCAAAGAATGCTGAGGAAGGATGAAAAAAATCTAGCACACCAAAATGCCTCTCCTATAGATGATGTCCTGAGAAACAGCATGGAATTACACCTCTGCTGATCTGGTTTGCTAGAACAGGTAAAGGGAGTAAGTTGATTGGGGCCCATGTAGGATGACATGTTATTCATGGAAGTGTTTCAGGTTAGCAATTGATTTCAATGCTCTCTGAAACAACAGGAGGGTGCCAGAGGTTGCCAAAATAGGAGAGACTTTTGTAGTTATCTCAACTAATGTCCCTTATTCCAATAAATTCAAAATGAAGCTTGTTTCTGTCATTTACATTTTAGAATCATCTCATATGGAGAATTTTCAAGAGAAAGTAAATTTCTATGAAAACTTTAAAAATCAAAATAAAAACATTAAAGGCATATCTTAATGGCTGGCATAAAAACAAGGTGAAAATTATTGCCAAGAAATAATTTGATATATGTTTTGCTGCTTATCTTTCAATCTTTCTATTTGGTCCTTATTTCACAACTTTACTGCATTTTCTTCTACCCCATGTTTCTTGATGTTATGTGAATCTGGTTAGCTCATCAGTCTTTCCTTGATATTTTCCCAAACCTCTTTTTTTTTTTTCTGCTCAGAAGGGAGTGGAGAACTATCCAGTTTCTCTTACCAGGGGCATGAAGACTTGTATGTTCTTAAACAGTGAACCACAAAAGGGAGGATGTTTTACCAACAGCTACTGTGAAACTGTGGACTTGTAGGACACTCTAATAATCAGACCTGATACACGTGGCCCATTGGGGTAGGCTGAATTACATTCTCCAAAACACACATGTTCTTGGTCTTAAGTCTGTGTTCCTGTGGGTATGAGTCCATTGTAAATGGGATCTCTTGAAAATGTTGTTTCAGTTCCATGTGTCTCAGCTGCAGGAGGCTGGGCCTTAGTCTGATCACTAGAGTCCTTTATAACTGGAAAAATGCAGACAAAGTAAGAGAAAGCCACGGGATGATTGTGAAAACCTTGTGGCTGACGTTCCCTTTATCACTATGGACAGATGAGTAAAAAAATAAAGGCAAAAAATAAATAATGGGGGAAGATAAAGGGTAAAAAAAAAAGATTGAGTACATTGCAATATTAGTGGACAGTGAGGGGATGGGGTAGGAAGTATGGGATGGATGGGCTTGGTCTTTTTCTTTTTCTTTCTTTTTCTGGAGTGATGCAATTGTTCTAAAAATTATCACTGTGATGAAAACACAACTGTGTGATGATAGCTGAGCCACTGGTTTTACACTTTATATAGACTGTATAATGCAAGAAGGTATCTCGACAAAAATATTTTTTAAAAAAAGAGAGAAAGCCTCGGGGAGGAACTAGAAGCCAAAGGCAGTAGAACCCAGAAGAGAAAGAAGAGGACATTAACATGTGACAAGATAACTGAGGAACCTGAAGGATTGCTGGCCAGCCAGACAGCATCAGCCCTGCAAGGAAGCAAGCTTTCTAGGCCATGCCTCAATTTGGACTTCTGGCCTCTGAATTGTGAGCCAATAAATTCCCATTGCTTAAGCCAAAACATTGTATGTATAGTATTTGTCATATCAATCAGGGAAATTAACACACCCATCTAGGAGGACCTGAAAAGCAGAGAAAAGAAAATCATCAGAAAAAATAAAACTGACCTGTCAATAGAAAATACAACAGTCATAGTACTGGAGGAGACATATAACAATTTTAAAGAAACTAATAAAAGCAATCTAAAAATTAAAGATCAATTCTTTTCTAATTAACAATGTAGTATATGAAATGAAAAAATGCCTAGTCACTATTGAAACCTGATTTAATTAATCTAAAGGACCAAATGTAAAAATATAATTTGAAGTCAGATTAAAGCTATAAAGAAATAGAAATCATCAGGAATAAGAACAGAAAAGAAAAGCTATTATTCCATGAGAACTACTGGGTGACAGATGGCAAGCAGGGTAAAGGGTGAGTGTCCACATGGGTGGACTGCCCTGTGTGGGTCACTGGGACCTGAGAGGCATGAAGAGGGCATCCACATAGAAGGGCTTCCCTTTGTGGACCAGAGCTTAGATTGCATGAGGAGGACATTCCTGTTGCTAGAAGCCAGCCCAGCATGGAGGGTTATATTCCAAGCTGGGAAGGAAGAAACTCTCCCAGCATGGGGTACCAGAGCCCAAACAAGAGGACGAAAGTTTTCATGAGAGTACAGACAGCCCCGTGTGTGGTATTGGAAAGTGAGATGAATGAAGAGGTATTCCTGTATGTGGGCTATGTGGCCCAAGCAAAACAAAAGCATGATGCAGGGTCTTTTTATTTTTGTTTCTGTTTTTGGGGTGCATGGCCCATGAATTGAATCCAGGTCTCCCACATGAAAGGAGACCCTACCACTGAACCACCTGTGCACCCAGACACAGGGTTTTGAAGCTGGGGCCTAGTATAGGTTTCTATACTGGGGGTGCAAGAGCAAGGTTTCTTAGTGGGGTGATGAGTATTTGGAGGAGGGAGATTGGTATATTCAAGTATTAGTCAAATAAATATATTAAAAATAACAGAAGTCAAGTTTCCTATTTCAGGATAAGGGAGATTTCAACATGCAGAGAGCTGCAATGAACATATTGGTGTTGTGTTGGAGATATTTGATGTGTATTCAGGGCTTTCGATATAAATAGATATAGAAATATTTTTAGATGTAATATTTGTGTTCTGTATGCATGTGTACATGTTTGTTTATAAACAAATCAATTTCTACCTTCCATCCATTAAGAGAGCCTGGGAACAGAACACTCCAAGAACAGTGAGCATTCTTGACACCCACCTAAATATCTTTTTCTCTAAGAATAACTAGGACAAGATTCCAAGCACTGAAAAGATAACGAATTCTATTTCTCCCCACTCTTTACCCAACACCCCTCCACACGAAATTGTAAAATAACTGTAAGGAGATTCAGAACAGTTCTAGTTTCCTTTTCAAAAAAATAATTTCTTCCCACTTTCCTTAAAATGTCAAATAACTTAATAATGCAAAAGAAAAAGTTGCCCTATTTTGCTGATGCACTAAGCACTGGGTCTGGATAAACTTGAACTAGATAAACAATCTCTGGATGTAGGTTAACAGATTGTCTCATTTTAATTCCACTTGTAAAACTTATTTACCTAAACGATCTGAGTGTTCCATTATGCACTTGACCTCTATTAGTGTGTCCTAGGAAGAGAAGCTATAGCAGGTTTAAGTATTTGCAAATATTTACATACACAAGAGTGAGGTGAATTAGGAACATAAATGCAGTTTATCCAAGTGGAACATGAGGTCCAAATAAGAATAAAACTTGCAGAAACAACTCTCTGGCTGCCCTTGTTGTGAGGATCTTGCTCATAAAAATAACTTAATGGTGGAATAAGATACAAAAAGTTATGGGCATTAATTAAGAATAAAGCGATGGATAATATGGGGAGGGTTTTGACAATGGATAGTATGGGGAGGGTTTTGACTGGGGATGATGGATGAAATCACAGTGGATTAGTCACAGATGATAAAATTTGCTCAAGTTTCAATCTGGAGAACTCACACATTGCAGATTTACATCTTACTCACTAATCTGAGCATTGTCAGGACAAATGTGCTGGGTATGAAAGCTCTGTGTTCTACCTTGAGCTCTTGCTATCTGGGCAGAATCCCCAAGCCTGGGGACAGAAAAGCACCTTCTCCAGGTGAATATTGTGAATTGGTTTGAGCGACAGACTGCACAGCTGCTTGCTTCACTGATTAATTTCTACCCACTCTCTTGCCACCAAGAAGCAGTGAGTGATCATAAAAGCATTAAGATTTCCAAAGTTCGAATGATACAATAGTAATAACAATACTAATACCATAGCGACAACCACAGAAAGTAACTTGGTAGCAAACAGTACTGAGGGATACATATGTATTTTTTCACACCATCTTCAAGGCAATTATATAGTATCCATATTATTATCATCATCTTTTGAAAGTGAATAAACCAAGGTTCTTAAATATTAAGAAACATAGCCAAGATCACAGAGCTAGTAAATGGTGGAGGTTTAAAAGTAAGCTTAATCAAAAAGTGTGAAGTGAATTTTAGGCATTTAAATAGAAGTAACAGAAAGACTGGATTTTTATAATGGGAGGCAGAGGAACACTTTCTTCATGTCCCTCATAACACAAGTATAGACGTAGCTGTCTATTCAGTCTAAATACTTTACCAGTACTGGAGCTACTGTAGCATGCAAAGCTTAAGTCAAAAAACAAGAGACTCTATCCATATGTAACAGAAAATAATATGCTTGTGTTTCCTGTAAAAAATCCACTATGTCTATAGCAAAGGTTTGGAATTGTTTCATATTTTTGCACATACCAAGCTGTGCCTTCACAACATAGGTAGGGCCTTAGGCACTTGAAAGCTGCCTAGGGTTGAAAAATCCTTGGTCTGTATCAGACTGTTTTGTTCATTTTTGAGAATTCACATAAACAAACATGTAATTTTCCATCTGTTTGGTTTGTCATTTACCATTCCCAGAGTTTGGAACTCTGACAGAATAAGCTTAGAACCATGTAGAGTCAACCTGGCCCAGTTAGAGCTTTACCCTCCGGACAAAATCAGTGAGGGGGAAAATGAGAATTTGGCTTACAAATCCCAGTATATTTGGGAGCTTTGATCAGCATGCAAAAGAAATGATTGTCACAAGAAAATCCAACATTTTAAAAAGTGTGCTTCTTAGAATTTGTTCAATTTTAATGTGACTTACATTTATTGTAATGAATATTTCTGCAGTTAGAGCTTATCTTCTCATGAATTCTTCTGGCAGTACTCAGGAATGTCAACCAAAGTTCAGTTATACAGGGACTAAACCAAGCCACCAAGCAAGACTTTCTACTCAATCTTACAATATCTGTTTGTTTTTGTGGGTTTCTTTTTTTCTCTGTTTTCCAGCTACAGTGCTAGAGGATATCCTCAGATTGGTTCAGTTTGAAGATCAAAACACATAGGAAAATAGCTCAGTAGTTATCTAAATATACACTTTACCTACTATTACTGATTTCTTCCTTCAGCAAAATGACTCCTTTAAAACAGGAAATATGAATCCTTAGTTGGTTCCAAACTTCGGTAACAGGGAAAGTTGTTTTTGGTTTTGTTTTGTTTTTTCAAGATGCAATAAAAGCACTGTTATCTCAATGACAAGAAAGGGCAGTGTTCACTCACATTATACTGTTTAATTACCATTTCAAACACATTTATCTGTCCTATTAGGTCATTAATCCTATGTCTGAAACCAAATAGGGTTTTACAGAGCCCTAATTATACAGAGTAGATAACCAGAGCATATTGAGGAAGACACAAAACCTGTGGCTTAAGAAGGAAACACATTTTAATGAACACTTGCATGAATATCAGGAAACAAACCAACAGACAGTTACAAAGAGTAAAAATTCCTTCTACAGAGAGAGGTATCTTTCACTCACTTATTCAGTAGCATATGACTGGGATGGGTGTCAAAAACGCCAAGTGAGAGAAAAAGATAAAAGGTGTAAGAAAAACAAAGCAGAATAGCAACATGATAAAAACAGAACAACAGAGGCAGTGACGTTTGTACTTCGTACATGAAGAAACATTTAAAAAGCCCCTTCTGCTATTAAAAGCCTCATTGCCAATCAATTTCAGATATACTTAAATTAACCAGAAAATGTGTCATTAGTTATTACTATAGCTCTTCTCAAATCGTTTTGCTTCAATTAAAAGTTAAAGAGGGTGGGCTATGGTGGCTCAGCAGGCATAGTTCTCGCCTACTGTGCTGGAGACCCGGGTTCTTTTCCCGGTGCCTGCCCATGCAAAAAGAAAAAAAAAAAAGAAGTTAAAGAAATTCATACAAACATTACTTAATAATACCAACAATCTTGTCATGATTCTGTTGCCCAGGAAACACCCTTGATTATCTAGTGGACCATGATTTAAAAGCATTCTCAGGACCTGTTTCTGGTTTCGGTATGCTTGTAGGCTACATGTGTCAGACATGCATTATGACTTGTTCATGACAGTCACAGAAACACCTGGCATTTTCAATACTGAGTGGAGAGAGAGGGTGATGCAGAGCATAACAATTTCTAGATTGTTTCATTGAATCTTCATATATATTTGCAAGAAGTTAAATGTGTTTTATTTATTTCACTATTACTTATAATCCTTATTCTAAAATATACTTGAGGAATCTTCCAAAACTGAAAACTGATTAAAATTAAAATAGAAATGTTGAAACTAGGGGCCGTTTTAAGATTTTATGACTGCTAGTTAGATACATCACATTCACCCTCTCTTACTAGCCTTTGAAATACATACTGAAACAGAACATGATGTAAAACAAGAACAGCACTGGAAACTAAGTTACATTAAATGTAATTATGCTAAACTCTGAAAAGAATTTTAACATGGGTACAGATAAGCCTTTCTTTTTTTGCACGGGCAGGAACCAGGAATCAAATCGAACCCAGGTCTCCGGCATGGCAGATGAGAACTCTGCTTGCTGAGCTACCGTGGCCCGCCCCAGATGAGCCATTTTTAAAAATAACTGGAAACCATCTCAGGACCTGATCTTTGAAACACAGAAGCATGGCCTAATAAGCAGGAAATATTAGAAAGTTTATACACACTACCCTCCTGGGGAAGTTTAGGTTTTCTCAGTTTACCAAAAAAAATCCTGTCTTTTACTTTCTCATGGATGTTCTTCGTGAGAAAACATGAATGACTTCATCCCTTTCCACCCCTCTAGCATTACCACTCTTTTTATGTGCATTCAGAAGCAATAAGTCCTGGGAGGGCAACGTGGCACAGGTGAAACAGGAGGATAAGTGTGCATCTCTTTTTTTTTTATCTTAAGTTGTGAAGGCAAGTGCAAATCAAGGTGGAATAAAAAGGAAGAACACCGAAAGGAAGTGTACTCTGGGAACTGTACATTTTCTGAGGAAAGTATGATAGGTTCTTTAAAGTTACACCCCCCAAAAACCCTACTTTTCTTATAGCCTCTGTATTGGACAAAGAAAAAAGGAGAAATTTTTCAGACCACTACTAAGTTGACATTGATGTTTAGCTAGCTGTTGACAGTTTCATTTGCAGAGGTATAAGATTTGAAATTACAATTAAATAATAATTTCTGTTCCATCCCCTCAAAAAAAGTACTCTGGGTCTATAAGCGTTTTATTGCTATACACAGGAAAAGATAAAAGTGTCTCTACTTCTTTATTAAATCTTGAAACACCCTCAAACCAATACGACAAACGTAGCACTGAGAAAAATAACGTCTGAGATCATCTTTTAGGAGATACTGAATGATCAAGTATATTATGTTCATAAGCACACTCATGAAATAAGTGACTATAAAAAAAAGAAAAAAATTAGCATGAACTTAATTTCGAGCTGATGGTTTCTCACCTTTCCCTCATATTGGCAGTTTCTTTAAAAATATACATTAATATGTTATCAATTATTGAGTGCCAGCCCACACTTCTATCGTAACTGTTCACCCACCCATATTACCAGATGCACGTGAGACTTACCTCCGGGCAATAAATCTTCCTCCTGCCCCAGGGGCTGTGCAGTGGTTTTGAACCCAGGATCTGGAGACTTTCCTGGATATCGATTTCCCCTAGTGGAAAAAGGTGACAATCTCACTTAGTACCCAGGCTTAGGCCAGACACATCCCTAAAGCTAGAGATTTGAAACTGATGGAGAAATAGAAACCACAAAAGTTACAGTTTCCTCTATCTTGGAAGCAGGGGGTCTCCCAGATTACAAATAAATGTCCCCCAGTAAGGGCTTTACCTTAGACAAACATGTAATAGAAACAGTATTTTAAAAATACTTCCTTCCCTTATAAGCATATTGGTATGCCAGTGCTTTGTTGTTGTTGTTTATCTTTCCTGTTCCTGACAGGCATTGAGGAAAAGCTAAGAAAGTTCCTAACCTGGAGAGAAAAAGGATGTGACATAGAGGGAGTTCTGGACAAAGAGGCCTAATTCGTGATTTTAGGTGTGGGGAAAAGGAATGAGACAGTAGAAAATGGAGGAATTTAGCTGCCATGGTGTCTTCCACATCTCTGCGCCATCAGGCTCCCTTACCACCCAGCCTTGAGGTGTTGTAGAAGGAAGCGGACCGTAAGTAAGAAGACACTTGGAGCTCTAGTCTGCTTCTCTGGAGAGTAACAACAGGAAGGATTCAGGGTCCTAGGGGAACTGCCATCCTTCCTGACACCACCTCCCTGGGAACACAGGTCTGTGCTCGCAGGATCCGGAGGTGACAAGACGGCTACACTCACGCGCTGGTCCCCTCTCCTTGCTCTGCATTCTGGATTTCTCCCTTGCTTTGGTTGGGGGGAAAATACATAGGAATTGAATGACCTCCTAAACCAGTGGAAGATTTGGATGAGGGCAAAGAGGTTCCACTTTCCAAGGGGCTTCTGACTGGAAGGCCGCGCGGCCCGGCATGGATTTCAGCAGTAAGTCCTGGCAGAAGGCCGGCAAAGGCCGGAGGAGAGCAGCTGCTCCCTTACCGAGTCAAGATCAGCCACTCCACTCAGAAACAGCCAGGACTGGGACCAGGAAGCAGTGTCCCCTATACAATTACTCAGGGAAAACTCCCCTGGCCCTTTGAGCTCTGCCTGCTTTCAGAGACAAAGCGCAGGTGACGAAAATGGCAGCAGCTGCTTGACCGCTTCTGCTCAGAATAACGACTGGGCGCCGTGACCAACGGGGCCGTGTGCAAAAGTACCGAGTGCTGAAACCGAAATGGCAACAGTACCGAGTGCAAACGTGCCGAGTGCAGAAACCAAGATGGCAACAGAGCTCCAAGAGAAAATAGTACCGAGTGCAAAAGGGCTGAGTGCAGAAACCAAGATGGCAACAGAGTTCCGAAAGAAAACAGTACCGAGTGCAAAAACGCCGAATGCAAAGAGAAACCATCTGCACACGCCCAAGCAGTGCCCCGCCCCCTACTCACCTGCACACCTCCATTCTAGAAGAACGTGCTACATGGGGCATAAACCCACTCTTCTCCATTCCTTGTTCAGAGAATAAAGTCTGTGCTCTGCTTTACTGGATCTAGTCTCATTCAATTGGCCCACAGCAAGGGAGGGACACTGACAGGTAACAAGAACAGTCTGTGGATCTAAGAATCTTTCTTCCATCACCTTAAAAATGTGTCCATCTCCCATCACTTCCAGATGCCCTCTCAGGGAGGAATGCAGGTGGGACAACAGGAAATCTAAAAGACAAGCATTCTCCTCCAAAAGGATGAGTCGTCTAAAGAAGATTCATAAAGAGAAAGAGACTGAGGTACTATTATTGGTCAATGCAAAGGTGTTTCCAATATTGTTTTCCCAAATATCCTATATATCTAGTAACTTGAGAGGAAGATTGCATAAGTAATAAACAAATTAAAAGCTGCATTTTCTTTGCACATCCAAGATGTCGTATAATCAATTGGTGATTTATCTATACAATGAAAGGTCTAATGTCAAATAATATTTAACAGCTTGAAAAGAACTCTGAGGTGTGGCAGGTTTTTCTCTGCCTTTTTTTTTCTTTTTTTTGGTATGCTGTATGGTGGGGTCACATTTCATTATTTTTCCAAGTTACTGCAGCACCATTTGTTGAATTTTTATTTGTTTTGCTTGTTTTTGTTTTTTTATTTTGAGGAAGTGCATGGACTGGGAATCAAATGCAGGTCTCCTGCATGGCAGGCGAGAATTCTACCTCACTGCCCTTGCATCCCCTTTTTCTTTGCTTTTAAATACAATTGCTCCATTCAGGTTCTGCAGAGCTGGACAATGTCATATCTTTGTCAGCCTAAATGTTCCACTGCAGATGCAGGCAGAAGTTGGAATAGCTAGATAACTAATTTAGATATAATTTTACACTGTTAAAGAAAGTTTCGTAATTTTATAGAGAGAGATAGTTAGGTATCAGATCTGGTCTCTAGCCACCGTTACTGTAAGTTCTGTTAACTTTAGCACTCATTCAGCAAAAGTGTGTTGAACCTACAGCGCAAAGAACATGTACTACGAAATTACACAATAACGTACATGGAATTTTTACAAAGTTTCTTCTTATCCTCTTCAATAAACAGGTGGCTGGATCCTCTGGAAAGTTAATAAAATACTACAGGGAAGGGAATTCCAACACAAGCCAACAGACTGCCTGGCCCAAACTGTTAACTGTGATGATCCTTCCACCTCTGAAACTGCTACCTTGATGTGCTGCATGCTTCAATAATCCTAGAAATATATGTGTCAGCAACTCCATCTGTTAACTCAGCTCCAACTCTTGAAAGTAATACTGACTAGGCAGAGGCAAGAACTCTTATTTTTTTTCCCCAACACCTTCACCCTGCATTATGGATACCCTAAAAAAAAATATTATAGTCACTTGGGGTCTGAAAAATCCTGAAAACCTTATAATTATATTTCCTTCAAATAAAATGTAGTGGTTTAAGAGTGCTCTATACCACTTTCCAGAAATAGGAAAAAGAATATTTAATGGCTGAAAGTTCTTTGTTTAATATTAGAATTCATGCTTCCCTGCTTTTTTATATTTCTATTAAAACTAAGGGAAGAGCTTATTCCCTTGTATTCCAAATAAATAAACAGAAACATATGATTGGATATCACATGCTCCCAAATAACTACCAAAAGGGAGATAATAAAGGAGTCAGAGATCTCACTGATCTCCAATTCTCATTGCCTTGTCTGTCTCCCCATCATCCTGCAGGAGCCAGGCTGAACGCTGAGAGAAAAATCCAATTGAGTTCACCCCACTATGACCTCCAGCACACTGGCCCACAGGCAAAGGGTGGTAAGCTCTGAAGTCTCATCTCTGGCAGACAGCAAAAAATACTGTGGGCAAAATTGCAAAAGGGATAAAGACAAAGTAAAATCCAATCATTGGCCCTTGGCATATGGAAAACATCATTTATTTACAATCAAACCTTCAAAGAATCACCAATTCTAGACAGAAGAGGCATCCTTAAGTTTGGAAATACATTTTCAATTATTTATTATAAAAACATCTAAAATCATCTGCCAAGAAGAACATCCCTAGATTTTGGAGACTCTATATCACTGAGGGCTAATCAAATGCAAATACATAGTCACTTTCATACAGTAGGTGTTGCTGCCTCCCAGGTGGCCTCATCTGCCTGGTGCATAGTGAATCACCAGGATTTTGAGAAGATAGTTTATTGTATAGTCAACCAGCAAGAAGACCAGAGGAAATGCCTCAGATCAGTCTCCCTGAACAAAATGGAACCTGGGGGTTTATACTGACTGGGGAAGGTGGACTAAAGAGAGTGGTTAAGGATGGGGTGAGATGATAGGGGCTAATCCAGTTTAGGCACTTAGGCTGAAGGGAGGGTTTAGCAGAGCATGCTTGGTTGTAAATCACGCGTGGTCCTAAAACAGAGGCTTCGCATGCTCAGTGATAGAACTGGTCAGAGCTGGCTTTAGCAGGTGCTGCAGAGGGAAAAGAAACAGAAACTTTGCAACAGGAGGAGGTGGGAGCTCAAACTTCCAGAACTACCTCTTGACTCCATTTGAAATCTCTTAACCATAGAAACTATTTTTTTTAACTTTCTAAATAAGTTTTGAGAGAAATTCACATACCACACAACCCATCTAAGATGTACAATCAGTGTCTTCGGGTATATTCACAGATTTCTGCATTCATCACCAAATCAATTCTACAACATTTTCACTCTGAAGAGGTTCACCATGTTATCAAGTCCCATGTTTCATCCTCTGGTTTTCCTTTGAGTGACATACGTGACCCTAAACTTTCCCTTTCAACCATAATTGTACCCATATATCATCACTGTGAGTTACACTCACTATCATGTGCTCCCATCACCTCTAGACATTTCTGAACATTTACAATAAAAATTATAATCAAAGTTATTACATATTCTGTAAAAATTAAGCATGAGTTCCCCATTCTCTGCCCTCATTCTATCTTCTGGTGACCTCTGTTTTAGATATTAACACCATGAGTTAGTTATATTAGTTAATATTAGTGAAGTCATATGGCATTTATCCTTTTGTTTCTGACCTATTTCACTCAACATAATGTCCTCAAGGTTCATCCATGTAGTCATGTCGTACGTACGTACCACATTTTGTTTATTCATTCATCAGTTGGTGGACACCTGGGTTGTTTCTATCTTTTGGCAATTGTGCATGATGCTGCTATGAACATTGTTGTGTAAATGTCTGTTCAAGTCCCTGCTTTCTGTTCTTCTGACATACCTAATAGCACGATTTCCAGATCATATGAAAATTCTATGCTTAGCTTTCTGAGGAACTGCCAAATTGTCTTCCACAGCAGCAGCACCATTCTACATTCCCACCAACAATGAGTCAGTATTCCTCTTTCTCCACATCCTTTCTAATGCTTGCAATGTTCTCTGTTTGTTTTCCCTTTAATAGTGGCCATTCTAGTAGGTGTGAAATAATAGCTCATTGTGGCTTTGATTTGCATGTCCCTAATAACTAGTGATGTTGAACATCTTTTCATGTACTTTTTAGTCATTTGTGTATCCTTTTTTGGAAACATGCCTACTCATGTCCCTTGCCCACTTTTCAATTGGGTTGTTTGTCTTTTTATCATTGAGTTGTAGGACCTTTTTATATATCCTGGTTATTAAATCCTTATTGGATATGTTGTTTCTGAATATTTTCTCTCATTAAGTAGGCTGCCTTTTTACCCTTTTGACAAAGACCTTTGATATACTGAAGTATTCAATGTTGAGGAGACTCTGTTCATCTATTTTTTCTTTCATTGCTGTGCTTTGGGTGTAAAGTCTAACCACCTCCCACCACACAATCTTAAAGATATTGCTCTACCTTTCTTCTAGGAGTTTATGGTTCTTGTTTTTCTATTTAGATATTTGATCCACTTTGAGTTAATTTTTGTATACAGTATAAGTTAGATAAAAGTCCCTTTTCATTGTTTTAGATATAGATGTCCTGTTCTCCCAGCACTGTTTGTTGAAGAGACTGCTCTGTCCCAATTGGGTAGACTTGGAAGATTAATCACACACACAGACACACAAAAAAAATCAATTGACTTTAAACTTGGGGGTCTATATCTGAACTCCCAGTTTGATTCTGTTGGCCAATATGTCTGCCTTTACTCAAATATCACACTGTTTTTATCACTGTAGCTTTCTAATATGCTTTAAAGTCAGGAAGTAAGACTCCTCTAACTTTATTTTTTTTCAAGAGGTTTTTGGCTATTCAGGGTCCCTTACCCTTCCAAATAAACTTGGTAATTGGCTTTTCCAGTTCTGCAGAGTAGGCCGTTGGAATTTTTATTGAGATTGCATTAAATGTGTAAAAAAATTGGGGTAGAACTGATATCTTCACAATATTTAGGCTTCCAATCCATGAACATGGAATATCTTTCCATTTATGTCTTTTAAAATTTCTTTTAGTATTGCTTTGTAGTATTCTGAATACTGGTCCTTTACAGCCTTGGTTAAGTCTGATTCTTTAATTGCTATTGTAAATGGATTTTTTTCCTTGATTTCCTCCTCAGATTTTTCATTACTAGTGAATCAAAACATTTCTGATATGTGTGTTAATCTTGTATCCCACCCCTTTGCTGAACTCTTGTATTATATCTAGTAGTGTTGTAAATTTTATGGGACTTTTTAGGTATAGGAGTATATCATCTGCAAATAGTGAATGTTGCATTTCTTAACTTCTGATTTGGATGCCATTTATTTCTTTTTCTTGCCTAATTGCTCTACCTAGAACTTCTAATACAATGGTGAATAACAGTGGTGTCACCGGTTATTCACCATTGTATTAGAATAAGACATTCGAGTCTTATTCCTGATCTCAACAGGATGGCTTTCAGTATTTAACCATTGAATACAATGTTAGCTGTGGGTTTTATTTTAACATCTCCACCTTTTTCATCAAGATCCTTCTCTGAAAGCATCATTGATCAACATTTGGTATTAAACCCTTGATGCTAGAGAGGCTCACTACTGGGAGTCTTGTCCCATGTAGGGGAAAAGGTAGTAAATTTATTTGTGAGTCTGGATTAGAGAGAGAGAGCAAGACTTTAGTAACAAGTAGGCTTTTCAGGGGTTCTTCTCAGGCATTAATTATAATTAAACTTAGTTTCTTCATTACTGAAGTATGTTTCATAAGTACAAGCTTCAGGATCAAGGGCTTGATTTATCAGCATAGTTCTTTGTATGAGGCAGGGCCATATATTCCAGAATCTATTTTCATAGGTCTCCTTAGTTTATGTTTGAATAGGGATAATTTATGTTTTTCAAAATGAGTACATCTTATACTCATTCTTATATTATATCTTATATACTCATTAAATCAGGGGCCACTGTTGCTTAAGAGAACAGCAGGAATTCCCCAGGTAGGGAAGTTTAATAGTTCCAAGCTTTCCTTCCCCAGTCCCAACCTTGTAAATACTTTTTCATTATATACCCTCAATACTCTAACATGCATAAGGGTGTTACATCAACCTGTAAGGAATACCAAGATCTTATTCTCTATTCTAAATTCCATATCTGAGTTTGGTTGTCCAAGTAAACTGACTAGATAGGTATTAGAAAGAATGCCGTACCTGAAGGAGAACAAATGAACATCCGATTGTGGAGGAATTTATTCATAATCTTGCAAGATGGTGGAGGAATTTATTCATAATCCTGCAAGAATGGGTGCCTAGCTGAGCACAAAATGGTGGCTGGCTGGTGCGCCAAACAATAGAACGCCGAGACTGTTATATCTGTGCCTAACCTGCAGACCCTCCCCTATTTCTCCGCTGATTGGATACTCCAGAGATTACAGTCTATCTGGGAAATCTAACTAATTTGAATTTCCCGCCAAAGCTTCCCCCTTTGATTATGTTTTACATTTTTAATGACCCTGGCCATTAAGGATTTGGCGTCAGTTCTAAGCTTGCATCAGAGGCTCTTCCCTTTCTTTTGCCTGCTCCACCTTTATGAAAGCTAAACTTGGTTTGATTCTTACACAGGTTAAATCAGATAGGGTGCCATAGAAAACTTAAATTTTAGACAAACTAACATTCTCCTCCTTTGGTCTTACTCAAACATTAAAGTCCTAAAATACAGACAGCAACATCCTTTACCCATATTTTGATTCGGCTTAGTCCTAACTAGATCTGACCCAATTATATCCCCAATTGAAGTCTGATCCCTTTTTCATCTTCTTCAGCAATTGCTCTTTGTAGTAATGCTGCTTGTTCAGCACCCCCAGAGCTGGAGAACTCCAACTCTGAGCCTCAGACGTGGCACAAACACCCAAAGTTCCAGGGAACAACGAATTCACATACATACACATGGAACAAAGCATCTCAAAATTTAGAAATAAAAACAAATGCCTGGGTGTACGGGTAATACAGTGGTTAGAATGCCTGCCTTCCATCAGGGAGACCCAGGTTCAATTCCCAGACCATGCACCAAAAAAAAAAAAATAAAAAATGCCCAAGAACAAATGTGACTACTGCAAGTGTCTACAATAATCTCGGCCCTAATTTCCTTAAGTGCATTTTCAGAAATAAAAACATTTTATAATTAACATTTGATAATTAACTTACGTTGAGGTCATCAGCCACAGACCATAGGAAAAGTTTCCTATCTCACCTTTACACTCTTACCAAGGTTATGGTAATTAACAGGTAGAATATAAATTTAAAATTTGCCTTGCTTCTCTTTTAAAGTCCCTCATTTTTGAAAATGAAGCTTTGACCTGTAGCTGACAGCATGCATTTTTAGAAAGCATCAGAGAACAACAATGTTACTGACAAGGAAATTCGATTGCTCTTGTGACATGTAGCATTTTCTAAGAATAACTAAAATGATGATTAGTAACATACTGTTGTTCAATATCATTCAGATTAGGGTCAGGACATAGCATGAATAGTGAGAACATTCCCAAATCTCTAAGAATTCTATACAATTTTTAAATATTTTTATGAATAATATCTTATCCATACAAATTTCAACCTACAAAAGGTTAGATAATTTTTTGTTTTGACACTTCCCAATCTACCTGTAACATAGCAAATGAATTTAACCATTTCTAGCATGATTTTTTACAAGGTGAAAGAAAAAAATCCTCCACTAGTTTCCAGTGGCCCAATAGAAAATCCCAAAGACAGCCTGAATATATTAAAAAACATTCTTTAAGGTTTGGCCTTGAGAAGACAGAATGCCAAAAGTTGTCGGGTTTTGACATTATGTTTAACAGGAAAGTGGGTCACTGTGAAAGAATATTTGATTCTTTATTTAACCAAGGTTAAGAAGAGACTCATCTGCTCACTTTTAAAAGAACTGTTTTCTAAAACAATAAAGTATGATAAGGTCAATATAAACATCAACAAGAATGTTATTCTGATATACAATATTTTTCTTCTAGGCAGAATACCAGATGGAAAAAGAAATCCTTTATAATTTCTTACCAACAGCTGACTAGTAATTCAAGGAAACCTCATTATTTTAACAGAAAGAATACTAAACTCTAGTTTTTGCATGAATTTACTGTTTGATATGAAAGCTTTTAAAAATTATATATAATCTTATCAAATATCATTCAACACTGACTGTGACAAAATTCCTTTCCACAAACTTTCTATATCCATTTAGGTTTTGTCCTACACATTCCTGTTTCTCATTTTTGGAAAACCAATCATCTCACTTCAGGACTAACCTACAGCCCTTTCCCTTAACAAAGCACATTCTTCCATAGTTTATAAATCTCTTATCTGCATACTTTTAAGTTACCAAAGAGGTCTCTCAATTGTTTTCAAATATCCTACATAACACAATTATCCTTAAAATAAAGGTTGTCAAAGTAATAACTCAATTTTGTTAAGCACAAATTTACATCTTACATCATTTTAAAGATTTAATAATTATAATGTTATCTTACTTTGTTAGTAAACCTATATAAATTTAGGGAGAACATACCCAAGCAAACTAAAATGTAGATTTTCATTGTATATAACATTAATAGCTCAGAAGACGAAGCTGTTTCAGGGGATGGTTTTCAGAAATGAAGTTTCTCAGTTAACATTTTATCAATCTTCCATTGAGATATATTATGAATAATTGCCAAAACAGCTTTCTGGAGGCAAGTAGTGAGGTCTGGTTTTATTATTAAGGCTAAACTGTGATTTAATTGCAGGTTTATAAAAGCAGCCAGCATTTTTCTACTTTCTCCTCCATTCCAGGTTAAAAGCCTCTTTGTCTTTATAACATTTCAAAAATACAAATAACCAATCTCAAAAGAATACCAACAGCTATGGGAAATATATTATAATTGTTTATTTTTTCTTAAGCATAGGCCAAGAAAAAAGTTTTATAACTCTTAAGGACATTTTTCTTTACTTACTGGACATTTTGAAATTTGTCAACGTGTTCAATTAATTACCCCTATCCCAAGGCTATAAATATACTTTAATAATGATTTGCCTACAGTGGCTACCATCACAAAATTACTAGAGGAAAAAACAATTCCAAACTGGAAAATTACCTAGGTGCTCCATAGTAAGTAATGAACCCATTTTACAGGACCAATTATGCAAAATATGGCTTATTTTGCAGTATTTATGCTGTGCATATCACTTTCAATCCTCAGGACTAGAAAGAGATTCAAACCAAACCTGTATCTCCTCCATCCATCCCTTCCTCCATATACGCACCATTTGAATAGTTTCTATACTCCAGGGATTCAAACCCACGACCATAATCCAGTAATCAAAACCTGGAACGAGTTTCCGCTCAAGAGTTGGCACTTTAACAAAGTTACCCAGAAGACATCTTTACCCAGAACCGTTTCTTTTCTCGAAATGAAGGCCGAAGAGCCAGTGACATTGGCAGGTACAAGAGAAAGCCCTGGTCATGGAACCTTTAGACTAACAGGTCCAGGCAGCTGCTCAGGGTAGTAACGGGAAAGTTACATCCGGCAGGGGCTGTGGAGCCTCGGGCAGGGGTGTCTAAGCCCCTCCCGCCGGAGTCGCGAATTGTTACCGCCCACGTGGGCCCGTCTGCCTGTTGCACATACAAGACAACGCTGCATCGCCAGGATTTCAAGACGAGAAGGAGTTTATTGCATAGCCGGCCAGCAAGAAGACCAGAAGAAAAGCCTCAGATCATTCTCCCTGAGCGAAATGGATCCTGGGGTTTATACTGTCTGGGGGAAGGTGGGCTAAAAAGAGTGGCTGAGGACGGGGAAAGATCATGTAGGATAATCAGTTGGAACACACAGGCTAAAGGGCAGCATTTAGCAGAGAATGTTCTCTTGCAAATCATGCTCAGCCCTTAAATGGAGGCTTATGCATGTTCAGTGGTAGAAATACCCAGAGTTGGCCTTAGCAGGTGCTGCAGAGGGAAAGAAAATAGTAATTGTCCTTGCAAGGAAGCAAGCATCTTCGGAATAAACATGAGGAGATGCGAGCTCAAATAAAAGAAATGGAAGCTTTTTCGAATAAACAGGGGAGGTGATACTTCAGTGAAAAAAGCGGTTGGTAAGTGGTGGTTTCAGTGCTCAATAAATGTTCACTGAATGGATAAATAAGTGAAGTAGTTAAAACAATTAAGCTAGAAACATAGATTTCCTTTAAGAAGTACACGCAAATGCACTGTAATTTGCAAATCCATATGTAAACAGGTTATCTAACTTAGAAGAGTAGTCTTTAAAGTATATAATATCATTCATAGTTATTTTGCCTTTGCCTGTGAGATTTAATTTAGGCAATGTATTCTCAAAGTACTGTACGCACATCACTAGTGATCTGAAATAATATTAGATAGTACACCTAAATTTTTAATTTAATAAATTTCTGCTTATTTTAATGAATAACAGAAGAATAACTATCCTAGATACATGATTTCTGATATGTTATTTACAGTAAAGCTAACTATCTTTCAGAATGAAATTTGAAAAAAGTCACTTGAAGATCTTTTTATTTATGTCATGTAAAGAAAAATGTTAGCATAGTTTGTCACAAACCTACAAAAGTGCATATTAAATGCCCAAATAAAACATAGGCCAAAGGCCTCTTAATATATTTTTTACGACTTCAGTTTCTTGTCTCTACCATCTTGCAGCTATGTGAAGAAACATTTTTTTTTTTCATTTTTTTTTTTAATTTGCATATGGGCAGGAGGCACCAGGGATCGAACTCCAGACCTCCAGCACGGCAGGTCGGAGCTCTACCTGCTAAGCCATGGCAGCCGCCCTGAAGAAACATTTTTGAACGTTGGAGAAGGATAAAAGGATAAGGGTGCACAAGCTTTCAACTTGGCGTTTTTGAATTTATTTTCCCCAGGCTTATCAAAGAGGAACAGTGACAGATGTTGGTAATTTTTATGTGTCTCCCACAGTAAGTGGCAAAGCAGGCGGTTGTAGCCATAGCCTGGTCTAGGCTCATATCCCAAGTTTCTATTTGGGGGTTACTCTTCTGAATTTGAACACAAAACTAATTTCTGATGAGTCCCTTCCCTAGACTTTAAGTGGCAAATCTTTTGGTGTTGATAAAATAATCCAATGTACATCACACTCTAATAAAATTTACATATTTAGTCAGCTGTGCATCAGGCTGAACATTTACCCCACAGTGTATACATAATGTAATTTTTGTCATTGATGATCAATACTTAATGTTTGTTCTGCCAATATGATAGGTTAAATACACATAACCTACTAAAAAGACATAGTCTTTTTACTGATAGGAGAAAATTAAATGACTCTTACAAAGGAAAATTCAGAAGACTCACCAAGAGTCACAGACAGAATATTTGGCATTAGATATCAATAGGGAAAATATAGAAAATAAGTTATTTCAATACCTTAAATGCAATTATACATGAAAATCCATAAGACAGAATTTGAGTCCTTTTGCAAGATTTATTTGAGTCCTTTTGGGGCTCAAAAGGATTTATTTGCGTTCTTTTGCAAGATTTATACAGTTGTGAAAAGTTGTACATTAGTATAATCTGTTGCATTTTGAGATAAAGTTACCCGTGTGCAGATAAAGTTCTGTGTGTGCAGAATCCTACTCTATCCATCAGCGGAATTTTAATACATGAGGAATTTCTTTCGCTGCTTCGGCATCTTTCATGCTTTCGCCTGTGACCTTGTATTTCAGCTGGCAGAGCTTAGAATTGAGTTTTCAGCAACTCTCAGAATATATATGTTGGTCTTCCTGGAAAGAGAAGTTCACATCTCTGTTTATGCTTTAGATGCCATTTAATAGTACCTATTCACAGCATTGCAGATGAAATGGTGACATATGTTAATGCTCTGAGACTAATATCATGCTCATTTTGCTTCACAATAACAGAATAAAATTGTAAGGAAACAAAATCAGTTTCTATTTCCAAATTATACATCAGCAGTTTTTATTCCACATTTTATTTAATTCCAGAAGAAAAAAATCTAATCACATACTCTTCCAAAAGTCTCACATTTTCCTCTCAACAACTTTTTCTTTTAAATACAGTGTGTTTTGCACATTAATATTTAATGTCTTTGTTTACCAACATTATCCCAGGAACATTTTCAACAATATAGATAGATGACAGATAAATAGATAGATGTTTTTTCTGGAAACATTATTGAAAAATCAAAGGGCTGGTCCTAGAACGGCATAGTAACATCCCTGTGAACCACTGTTCACAAAAACAACAATGTCAATAGGCCATCCTGGATTTAAAGGATGAGGAAAGAGACTAAACCTGATGGGAGACGCTGCAGTCATGTAACAAAGGAGCATGGATGGATCTTTTAAAAGCACTGGATAGCCACATGCAAAAGAATTAAGATGAATCCCTTCTTACACGATACATACCCAAGAAAGAACTCAAAGTGGATCATGTACCTAAATGTAAGGGCCAAAACTATAAAATCTCTAAGAGGAAAAGTAAAGGTTCATGAGTTTGGGTTAGGCAATGACTTTTTAGATACCACATCAAAGGCGAGAGTGAGAGAGAGAGAGGAGGGGAAAGGAGAGAAAATTAGATAAATAGTTCACCAAAATGTTTTCAATTATCAATTCAAAGGACATCATCAAGAGAGCAAAAGAAAAGTCCACAGAATGGGAGAAAATACTTGTAGCTCAAATCTGATAAAGCGCTTGTATCCATAATATATAAATAATTATTGCAACTCAACAATACAATTTTCAAATTTGCAAAGGATTTTCATGATATTTTGACAAAAAAGATAAAATTTCCCGATAAGAACAAGAAAAGAAGCTCAACATCATTAGTCACAATGCAATATCATTTCACATCGGCTAGGACATCTAAGATAATTTAGAAGTTGACAATAACGAGTGATGGTGAAGATATGGAAAAAATTGGAACTTTCATATATTGCTGGTAGGAATGTAAAATGGTGTAGCCACTTTTAAAAATAGTTTGGTGGGCGGTCCACAGTGGCTCAGTTCTCGTCTTCCATGCCCCCGACCCAGATTCAGTTCCTGGTGCCTGCCCATGTTAAAAAAAAAAAAATTAATTTGGCATTTCCTCAAAATCTTAAGCACAGAGATATCATTAATCCAGCTATTCCACTACTAGGTAGATACTCAAGAGAAATGGAAAGATATTACATACAAATACCTGTACATGCATTTTCATAGCAGCATTACTTAAAATAATGAAAAAGTGAAAGCAACCCAAATATCTAACAACTGAAGAACAGAAAAAGAAAATGTGGTAAATGTCCTTACCATGAAATATTATTCGGCATTGAAAACAGTGTCTGATATATGCTACAACACAGGTGAACCTTGAAAACACTATGTTAAAATGAAAGAAGTCAGTCACATAAGATCAGATATTGTAGGATTCTATTTATGTGAAATGTCCAGATTAGGTAAATCTATTAAGATAGCAGTTGCCTGGGACCAGGAAAGAAGGGTAGGGGACAACAGAGAAGGAATGGGGTATGACTATTAATGGGGACGGTACTTCTTTTTTGGTGGTAAGGAGCATTTAAAATGCCTTGCAATTAGGGCGGGCCATGGCGGCTCAGCAGGCAGAGTTCTTGCCTGCCATGTTGGAAGACCCGGGTTCAATTCCTGGTGCCTGCCCATGCAAAAAAATCTGCAATTAGATTGTGGTGTTGCTTGCATACCACTAAATGGATGAAAAACCATTGAACCACACACTTTAAGCGTGAGAATTATATGGTTTGTGAATTATACCTCATTTTTTTAAAAGAATGAAGGGCCAGAAGGTAGCAAATATTTTACTCTACTCCTGGGCATCAGAATTTTACCTAAGACATTTCAAAAATGTAACTTCTGCTTTCTTAAAATAATCTGGATATCTTAACAATTGTTTTGGCAGACTGTCACAGGAACTCAAAATCTATATCATAACACCTTAAATATACAAATTACAGCAATGAATTCTACAAATAACTAGTAGAATAATCATCCCTAAAGCATTGATTTCATCAGTTCCCGCCCCTCACCCACCACAGTGTTTAGGACACTACTGTTGGTTCTTACTGCTGAACTTTTCACATCTAAACTCTCTCCTCAAAAATTTCAGTCGCCCTTAATGTCAGTCTTCTCCATAATATTAGATTTTAGCTTCCTCCCCAAAACACCTTATTACCTGTAGGGTTATAATTCTCATTATGATGCTTCCATAAAATTTGTGATTGTGAATAACAGACAATCCAACTTCAAAAAGCTGAAAGAATAGGAGCTTTCATGATCTCACATAATTAGAAATCTCTAGCAGGACAATGTTGAGAGTTGCTTAATACACTGTCTCAGTATTTTCATCAAGGAACCAAGTACCTTCAGATTTTCTATCTTCTGAATGTTATCTTCGGCCTCGCTCCCTCCTGGTCTTGGAAGATGGCAAAAACTTTTATATGTAATATGCTGTCATGTCAAAACAAGCTGCAAAAGAGGGACTTTTTAAAAACATCTTTATAAGATTTATAAAACTTCCCAAAACTCAAGAAAACCTTTCCCCGAGCCTTCCAGTAGACTCCTTACCCTACAGCAGATCATCTAAAACGACATCATATACCTGCTCTAAACCCCACAAAATTCACCCCCTGGGAATGGAGAGGGGTCTAAGCCTCAGTAGAACAAAGAGAGTAACTAACTAAAGGAAATTAGAGAATTCAGTTAGCTCAAGGAAGGGGTAGAATGACTGCTAATTATAATGGGAAAAAAGATTATCTGCTATACACAATCACCCCATTTTCATTTACACTCTATCCATTAATTAAAATGTAGCCTTGGGCAGGCCACGGTGGCTCAGCAGGTAAGAATGCTTGCCTGCCATGCCCCAGGACCCGGGTTCGCTTCCCGGTGCCTGCCCATGTTAAAAAAAAAAAAAAATGTAGCCTTACTTCCTGCTATTCTATATCCTTTAATTTCTTCAGTTCCAGCACATTCACCATTTGTAGAAAAAATTAAAATCCTGCCTAACTACTTCCAAATACCCACTCCCATTCAGTATTTCCTTTTTCTATGGTAGTTTCCAATCGCTCCCTCCCTCCTTCTCTCCTTTTCTCCCTTCCTCTCCCCTTCCCTCTCACAAAGCACAGAACATTTTAGGTATTATGGTGGTGTGCAATTTAAAGACCATTTATCTAACTCTAATCTTCTGAACGTGGGAGACCAAAGTAAAGAAAAAGAAAAACTCAAGAAAAGGATAAAGGAGAGCAACTTAAAAGGAGTGGGAGGACATAGGCAATAGGGAGAAGGATGGAGATAAGAGAAAAGAAGAAAGAGGTGGAAGAAGTGGAGAAGATAGAGGGAAAATAAAAGGAAGAGATAGAGGGAGATAAGAAAGGAGGAATGATAAGAAGAGGGGAAATATGAGAAGATAGGAAGAAGTGGGGGGGGGATGGAAAGGGAAAAGCAAACACAGAAGACACTGCAACATGAAATGCAGCATTTGTCCACACATTAACAAGCCCATCGAACTTATAACCACATAGTAAAAAATGCAATAAGCAAAGTCACCTGAATGTTAATAGAAAAGAGACCTTACCTGGCAAAATTGAGGCTGACTGCTTATGATACTGGTTTCTAGGATCAGGCCTAGAAAGTGAGCTACAGACAATGAATGGATTCCTCTTGAAACAGAGTCACCCACCACGAAAACTAGAACCAAATACTGAATGCCGACAAGCAGCAATGCTATCATTTTAATATATAATCTATTTATTGTGAGTGTTCCTCTGACTCAGAAAGCTTTCTTTATATAACCCAAACTGGAGCCTAGACTTTCAGAGCCTTTTGAAGGGTCAGTTTCTTAATTTTAATCAACTGGGCAATTTATGATTATTGCTATTGTTATCATCATCATTATTTACTAGAACTTTATCAAAGTTATTTTAGCAGTTCTATTAATTCTACCAATTGCAGAAAGCTTATGCTGCAGTAACTAAGAAAGGAAATGTAAAAATAAAGGAATAGAACTTTTGCACATAGAGCTAGAAGATTGTGAGAACAAACTAAAAGACAAGTAAAGATGGAAAACATGACCCTTAGGTAGAAAAGAGACTCAACCAAGCCTTATCTCATCATGTCTCATAACAGAAAAAAAAGTCACAAATGAAGCTTTTGCTTTCTTAAAATCTATATTAAAAATTAAAATCAGTCAATTGACTAAATAGGTATATGTTAGGAGGTATTTCTGTCTTTTGAATTACAAAATTAAGACATGTTTCTTACAGCAATAAACAATTATAAATGTATCTAAATACAACTAAAATATTTCCATTCATATCCAGTTGCACATACTAAATATACAATCTTAAAAGCTTTGTTTTGCTTTTTCACATATATATATATGTTCATATGCAGTCAGTTTACTAAAAATGCATACTTATAGCTCTGTAACTTGTTTTAATCTTATGAACTTATTTTAGAAATCCATCCAAATCAGAAAATATATATCCCTATTATTCTTTTCATACCTGCATTGTACTCAATAATGCAGATGTAGAATTCACTTAATCATTGCATATTAAACAAGTAAAGATTTCAGCTTTTATCAAGCCCTTACTCTTGAATACTCGCATACACAAGTGTGTTTATGTTCAGCAGTTATGACTATACCTATTTTAATGCACCCTTTAAGTCATGCCAGTGTATACTTCTCCAAAATATGCAAATTACCTATCAAATAGCATATAAAAATCTAAACAACTATCAATCCAAAGCCTTCTCTTCCAATGACAACATTCTATCTACTCCAATAAAATATCAATCTGAAATGCTCTGCTTCCTTAAAGAATGTAGAAATCCATAAAGAATGCTGTTCCTTTCTTAACAGCAAAGAAAAGGTAGACAGTGTACAAAATTAAAACTATTTTAAAAACCATCAGAAAGCTGAGGTCATAAAACAGCTAGGTACTCTGAATTTCAAGGCTCCTGATACCGATTCCTATTAGAAAGACAAGACACATGAACTGTTTTTCCCAGGGAAAAGCAAAAGAGAAACAAGTTGCATGCATACAAGAATGTAAAGTAAAACATCTAAATTACTAATGAATTTATAGCAGGTGAGTGTGGATTAGTATGAGGCAGCTTAGAGTCTCTAAGAATCCAAGAAGAGTTCACAGTCACTCACCAGCTACTTTTCAAGGACCTCAATGCGCTAACAAAAGGTTGAATACAGGGCAGAAAGCATGATGGCACAGATGAGCAGGGCATGATGAGATGCTGCTGGTAGACAGGCATGAAACCTGCACCCTTATTTCATACAAATTGAAAGTTTTTCAGCCATGAGAGAGAGTGCAAAAACCCCTTTTCAATCTTAACCTAAGCATGGTTGCACTGGGGTTGCACAGAAGTCAAAGCAAACTTCCACTGAAGGGGTGGCAGGAAATCCACTTAATGATCTTAAACTAACACAAGTCAAAAGACTGCTGCCACTGTATAGAAGGAAGGGAACATGCTTACCTCAAACTCCCAACAATTACAAGGCAATGCATAACTGCCACAAGAAGGAGAGGAAAAGAAGTGCTTTTTTAAAATGGCCATTAAAGTTTATGAGCAAAGGGCATAATTAAGACAGAAGTTGTACCAAAAGAACTGAAAACATCTCTGATCACACAACGAGCATTGCACTGACTTGCAAACAAGAGCAATCTGTGACTAGAGCAGGGATAAAGGTACAGAAAGAGACTGCCACTGTAGAACAGGCAAACTAAGCCTGCAGAAACCTAAGAAAAAATCAATAACATTGAGACTATATGATTCCAGGCCTCACTTCAAACATAATGTAGCAACAGTCAACCATTGTAGGATGTAGAATTGAAGATAATTAAGAACAACAATAAAACCCCAAACCAACTCAACTACTGCTACTTTGACAGAACAGCCAAGAGGCTGAAACAAGAAATGCCATGCTCAATTTGTGGTACAAATTTTATTTCAGTCTTTATTAATGTTTTACTAAGGATGTTCAGCACACACTCAAAATTACAAAACACACAATACAAGCAAATTAATAAAACATTTTAAATGGAAAAATGAGTCAACAAAATTGGACACAGAGATGGCTAGGATTTTGGAATTATCAAAGACTGACTATAACTATGATTAACATGCTTAAAAACCTGATGCCAAGGTAGAAGAAAATGCTGACCAAGAGGGAAACTGCAATAGAGAGATGGGAAACAATTTTAAAAAGGCAAATGGAGAGAATAGAAATGTGAGAAAATAGCAGAGAAGAATTCCTTCAAATAGCTTATCAGGAAATTGTTCAGGACAGAGGAAAAATAACTGACATGAATACTGCTCAATAGAAATTATTTATCAAAAAACATAAAGCCAATCTTTACAAAAAAACGAAAAAACAAGCTTCCGAGAGATGTGAGGCAATATCAAACATTTAATATGTTTGTAATAAGTGTACTAGAAGAAGGAGAGAGAGAAGAACGGACAAGGGAATACTTGAAGAATAATGGCTGAGTACATGATGAAATTAATGAAAGACAACACTCCACAGATAAAAGGCATTAAGAGAGCAGAAAAAGGATAAATGCAAACAGAAGCATACCTAGTAACATGCTCTGAAAACTGTTAAGTCATATAAAGGGAATATCTTGAAGGCAGTCCAAGAAAAAAGAAATGTTATATGCAGAAAACACAGATTAAGTAGAAGACATAGATAAAGAATGATAGAAGACTTTATCAGACACTATACAAACTAGAATAAAATGAAGTGGCATATTTAGGGAAAGAAAAAATAATTACAACATAGAATTCATAGTCAGTGAAAATATATGTTTAAAAACGAACAGAAAACCCACAAAGTCACTGACGGTTTCATTTATGACATATAAAGATCTTAGAAATCATCACTCCTACCCTTACTGTGAGAACAAAGCTGAACAAAGTCAGTCAGTTACTTTGCTGAAACCCATAAAAGATTTGAAGTAAAAAAGAAAATTGCTACCCTAAAATCTGGAGAGTTGGCTGTATACAAAGGACCATACCAGATAGAGCCCACCTGTGAGCCATCTGGCCCTGGGCTCTTCTTTGTTGGAAGGCTTTTGATTCACTCTCTTTACCTAGAATTGGTCTGTTGAGGTTTTCTAGTTCTTCTAGAGTGAGTATGGATTGTTCTCATGTTTCTAGGAATTTGTCCGTTTCATCTAAGCTGTCTTATTTTCTTGGCATACAGTTGTTCATAGTATCCTCTTATGATCAGTATAATGACCCCCCTTTCATTTATGATTTTATTTATTTGTATCTTCTTTTTTTCTTTGGCAGTCTAGCTAAGGGTTTGTCAATTTTATTGATTCTCTCAAAGAATCAACTTTTGGTCTTTTGCTAATTCTATCATTTTTTATTCTCCGTTTCATTTATTTCTGCTCTAATCTTTATTTCTTTCCTTCTGCTTCTGTTAGTTTGCTGTTCTAATTCTATTTCTTCCAGGTGTTCAGTTAGGTGTTACTTTTTTAGCTCTTTGGCTCTTCTTTTTTAATGAACATGTTTAAGGCTATAAATTTCCCCTTCGGCACTGCCTTCGCTGTATCCCATATGTTTTGATATGTTGTGTTCTCAATTTCATTTGTCTCAAGATATTTAATGATTTCTCTTGCAATTTCACCTCTGTCCCACTGATTAAGAGTATGTTAACTTTCATATATTTGTGATTTTTTTTCAGTTCACCATCTGTTATTGAGTTCCAGCTTCATTCCTGGTTATCATGGTTAGAAAAAATAGTTGAAATCTCCAACTATTATTGTAGAGACATCCCATTAGTTTTTGCATTGTTTGCTTTGCGTATTCTGGGGCACCCTGGTTAAGTGCATAAATTTTTATGATTTTTATTTCTTCTTGGAGGCTGACCCTTAATATTAATATATAATATCATTCTTTTTCTCTCTTAACAGTTTTTCAGTTAAAGTCTATTTTTTCCGATATTAATATAGCTAACCCAACTCTTTTTTTTATTATTGTTTGTATGGAATATATTTTTTCAAACTTTTTTTCTGACTTTGAGTCTAAAATGAGTCTCTCATAGATAGCATATAGATGGATCATATTTTTTAAATCCATTCTGCCAATCCGTGTCTTTAGACGTTCAATATTATTACTATAAATTCTGTACTTCAACTATTTAATCTTTTGGTTTTTACGTCATATCGTATTTTTGCCTCTCTTTTTATCCTTTTAGTTACACTCATTGATAATCTTCAGTTTTACATTCTCTTCCAAGCTACTCTCTTTTGTCCTTTCCCTTCAGTCTGAAGAACTTCTTTCAGTATTTCTTGTAGGGCAGGTATTTTGTTGATAAACACTCTTACTTTTTGTTTATCTGTGAATATTTGAAGCTCCCCTATTTTTGAAGGACTGTTTTGCCAAATAACTATTGGCTTGCAGTTTTCTTTCAGTACTTTAAATATATCAGACCACTGCCTTTTCACCTCAACAGTTTATGATGAAAAATCAGAACTCAGTCTGACTTAGGATCCCTCATATGTGATGAATCACTTTTCTCTTTCTGCTTTCAGGATTCTCTCTTTATCTTTGACATTTGACATTCTAATTAGTATGTGTATCAGAATCAGTCTATTAGGATTTATTCTGATTCAAGTACATTTTGCTTCTTGGGCATGTATATTTATGTCTTTCATAAGAGTTGGAAAACTTGGGGTCATTATTTCCTCAAATAGTCTTTCTGCCCCTTTTCTCTTCCTTCCTCCTTCTGGAGCACCAATTACATGTATGATTGTACACTTTATAATGCCATTCAGTTACCTGAGACACTGTGCAATTTTTTTCCCATTCTTTTCTCTCTGTTCTCTGTCTGTAAGATTTTCATTGTCCTATCTTCTAGTTTACTGATATTTTCTTCTACATGTTCAAATCTGCTACTATATGCCTCTAATGTATTTAATCTATTCTATCATGCCTTTCATTCCTCTACTTTGTTATGTTTCTTTCTATATTTTCAAATTCGTATTTATGCTCACCCAGTGTCTTAATTTCCGTTATCTCTTTAGTCATACTTTCCTTCATCTCTTTGACTTGATTTAGGAGATTTATTGAACCTTATTGATTAGATTGTTTCAAATTCTGTGCCTCCTCCAAAGTTTAAATTTCTTCCTTTGAATGGACTATATCTTCCAGTTTCTTGGTATGGCTTGTAATTCTTTGCTGCTGCTGAGGCATCTGATTATCTTGATGACTTTACTTTGAAGGTTAGTTTCTCTCTCTTGCCTATGGTTTTATTGTTGATTGGCTCTGTGTTAAGGCTCTTCTTTGACACTTGGTTCAACTTATTCTAGACCAATATAATTGTCTGTGTTTGATCAGATTTTCCCATCTTTTCTACATCTGATTTTTGCCTTTAATATGCAGTACAATTTTTAAGTCTGCACTATTTGTGCAATTGTTTCATCCCCAGGGGAAAGCTTACCCTTCCCTCTGTTCCTTCTCTGGGAATATTGATCTATTCTGTTTGTTTTTGTTTTCCTCTTGTGCTGGTTTGAAAGTATTATGTACCCCAGAAAAACCACGTTTTAATCCCAATCGAACCTTGTAGGAGCAGCTGTTCCTTTTAATCCTGATTCAATACTGTAGATTGGAATCTTTTGATTAGATTTTCTCCACAGAAACGTGACACACCCAATTGTGTGGGTGACCTTTGATTAGATGGAGATGTGACGCCACCCATTCTAGGTGGGTTTTGATTAGTTTACAGGAATCATTTAAGAGAGGAAACATTTTGGAGAGAGTCAGAAATGTCAGAGCTGACAGAAACTTCAGAGGAAGGCAGACAAGCAGAGAACAGAGACACAGACGTTTGGAGATGCCTGGAGCCCAGAAGACATCACTATCAGATGTTAAGCAAGCCAGAACCTGGAGAGAACCAAGGGAGGCCAAGAGTTGAAAGCCAGCCCTGGAGAATCAAAGTGAAGAACCCCCACATGAACAGAGGCTGAAAGCTACAGAGCCCAGGAGCAAGGGACCAGCAGATGCCAGCCACATGACTTTCCAGTTGACAGAGCTGTTCCTGACCTATAAGCCTTTCTTGAGTGAAGGTAACCTCTTGTTAATGCCATAATTTGGACACATTCACTTCTTAGAACTGTAAACTTCTAACTTATTAAATTCCCTTTTTAAAAGACATTCCATTGCGGGTATAACACATTCTGGCATCCTATAAATTAACACATCTCTACAGCTTTTATTCTTGTTAAAAAACAAAACACTCCTTTCATTGCCTATAGTTGCTTTTGCCTTGGTGGGGAGGGTTTAACCTGCGGAAGGACTTTCCCAGAGCAGTGTTTCCCAGCCCAGTCAGGTCCATGGACACACAAAGAGCACAGACCAACTCCAGAGAGCCCTGGGATCAGACTGCTGACAGAAGCCTTTTCCATGTTTCCCCTAAGCTGTGCCTTCACAGCCTGCGTAGCAGATTGTGCTCTTCACAAACAGTTCCCTGCAGCCCTTAAGAGGTACTGTGTCTATAAACCTCCACCATCTCTGCCCCTATCAGGGATGGGGTTGAAACAGTGGCCATGGATCGGGTGGGCTAAAGCAGCATCTCAGAGCCAGGACCCAGTGATACAAATTAACCAATCAAAAGCCATTATCAGGGCTTGAGCCCCCATCTCTGTTCTTGGGAAGAGGCCTTCCACATCCCTCTCCATTCACAGTCACCTTAAGAGAGGGACGTGGGACACCAGGAGCTGCTTCAGGGTAAGCTACTCTCAGTTCTTTCCTGCAGTTTCTCAGCCTCCTCTTCCTGTACTTCCTTAATTTTTCATAGTATTTCTCTGGCCTCTAGGTCCCCAAAACAATTGTTTCAGACAGTCCCTACCAGTCTACTAGCTGTTTTCGAGGAGGAATGAGTCCTGGCACTCTCTAGTTAACCATCTTCCCCAGAAGTTCCCCTCCCTATTTCTGTAATAAGTTTTAAGAACAGAAAGTTGAGTCCTCCAACTTCTTCCTCTTTTTCAAGATGGCTTTAGCAATTTGAGACCCCTTACCCTTCCCTATATATTTTTTTTCATGAGCAGGCACCAGGAATCAAACCCAGGTTTCTGGCATGGCAAATAGAACTCTACCGCTGCACCACCATTGCCTACCCATCTAAATTTAATAATTGGATTTTCCATTTCTGCAAAGCAGGTCATTGGAATTTTGATTGAAATTGCATCAATTCTTTAAATTGCTTTGGGAACATCTTCATGATATTTAGTCTTCCAATCCATGAATACAAGATATCCTTCCATGTATTTAGATTTTCTTTAATTTCTTTCAATAATGTTTTGTAGTTTTCTGTGAACAAGTCCTTTACATTCTTGGTTATATATATATTCCTAGATATTTGATTCCTTTGGTTGCTATTTGAATTATTTTTTTCTTTGTTTCTCCTTCCAATTGTTCATTGCTTCTGAGTAGAATCACTACTGATTTGCAGGTATTGATTTTGAACCCCACCACTTTGCTGAATTTATTTATTAGCTCTAGAAGTTTTGTTGTGAATTTTTTCAGGATTTCCTACATACAGGATCATGTCATTTACCAAGGGAAAGTTTTAGTTCTTCATTTCCAATTTGGATGACTTCCTTTTCTTGTCTAATTGCTCTGGCAAGACCTTCCACTGCAATGTTGAATAATCATGGTGATAGTAGGCATCCTTGTCATGTTCCTGATCTCAGAGGAAAGGCTTCCAGTCTTTTATCATTAAGTAGGATATTAACCATGAGCTTTTCACATATGCCCTTTATCATGTTGAGGAAGTTCTTCTATTCCCAGCCTTCTAAGTGTTTTTAATATGAAGTTCCTGTATTTTGTCAAGTGCCCTTTCTGCAGCAATTGAGATGATCATGTGGCTCTTTCCTTCATTTGTTAATATGCCAAATTATATTAATTGATTTTCTTAGGTTGAACCAACCTTACATGCTAAAGATAAATCCCATTTTACCATGGTGTGTAATTCTTTTAATATACTATTGGATTCAGTTTGCTATTATTTTGTTAAGGATTTTTACAACTATATTCATAGAGATATTTGTCTTTAGTTTTCTTGCGGTATCTTTATCTGGCTTTGGTATTAGGCCTTGTACAAAGAATTAGGGTGTGTTCCCTCCTCTTCAATTTTTGGGAGAGTTTGAGCAGAATTTGGGTTAAGTCTTCCTAGAACATTTGGGAGAATTCCCCTGTGAAGTTCTGGGGTTTTCTCTGCTGGCATGTTTTTGATGACGATTCAATCTCATTACTAGTAATTGGTTTGTTGATCTCTATTTCTTCTTCAGTGTAGGTAGTTTACATGTTTCTAAGAATGTCCTTTTCATCCAGGTTATCTAACGTATTTTTTTATAGTTGTTCATCGTATCCTAGTAGAGTCCCTTTATTTCACAGGTTCAGTAGTAACATCCCACTTTTCATTTCTGAGTTTTCTTATTTGTTGTCTTTTCTCTTTTTTCTTTGTTGGTCCAGCTAAAAGTTTCTCAATGTTATTAATCTTTTCAATGAATCAATTTTTGCTTTTGTTGATTCTATTTTGTTTTTGTTTTTGTTTTTCTGTCATTGATCTCCAATGTGTTTTTCGTTATTTCATTCCTTCTGCTTGCTTGAGGTTTAGTTTACTCTTCTTTTTCTAGTTCTTCCAGTTTTAAGATAAGGTCTCTGATTTTGAAGTCTTTCTTCTTTTTTAATGTCAGTATTTAGAGGTGTAAGTTTCCCTCTCAGCACTGCCTTCACTGCATCCCATAAGTTATGCTGCATTTTCATTTTCATTTGCCTCAAAATGTTTCCTAATTTCACTTGTGGTTTCCTCTTTAACCTATTGGGTGTTTAAGAGTATTTGTTTCATTTTCACATTTCAGAATTTTCCATTTCTCCCTCTTATTTATTTATTTGGTATGCTGTATGGAGAGGTCACATTTCATTATTTTTCCATGTGATTACCCTGTTATTGCAGCACCATTTGTTGATTTTTTTTGGTAGCTAGCAGATGACTCTGTGCTCACCATGTGCCCTTCCAGCTAAGGGAGAAACCCTGACTGGGTTCACCATGTGCCTTCTCAGATGAGAGAGAGACCCTGAACTTCATCAGCCTTCTTGAACCAAGGTGTCTTTCCCTGGATACCTTTGATTGGACATTTCTATAGACTTGCTTTAATTGGGACATTATCTTGGCCTTAGAACTGTAAACTAGCAACTTATTAAATTCCCCTTTTTAAAAGCCATTTCATTTCTGGTATATTGAATTCAGGCAGCTAGCAAACTAGAACAGTTGGTTTTTGTTTGCTTGTTTGTTGGTTTGTTTGTTTTTTGGGGGAAGTGCATGGGCTGGGAATTGAACCTGGGTCTCTCACATGACAGGTGAGAATTCTACCACTGAACTACCCTTGCACACCCATTTCTCCTTCTTATTGGCTTCAAGCTTTATTCTGTTGTAGTTGGAGAATGTACATTGTATGATTTCAATGTGTTTTTAATTTAAGCCTTGTTATTTGACCCAACATATGGTCTATCCTTGAGGATGATCCACATGCACTCAAGAAGAACGTGTATTCTGTTGTTGAAATATTCTACATATGTCTGTTTGTCTAGTTGATTTAGAATATCATTCAATCCTTACACTTCATTATTGATTTTCTGACTAAGTGTTCTATCCATTATTGAGAGTGATATGTTAAAGTCTGACTATTAATGTAAAACCATCAATTTTTCCCTTCAAATCTATCAGTATTTGCTTCATATATTTTTGGACTCAACTGTTGGGTGCATTAATATTCATAATTGTTACATCTTCCTATTGAATTGTCCCCTTTATGAGTACATAAATATTATCTTTTTCTTTTATAATGTTTTTAATTAAAGTCTACTTTATCTAATATTAGTATAGCCACCCTAGCTCTCCTTTGGTTATTACTTGCATGGTATATTTCCTCCTATTCTTTCACCTTCAACCTTCTTGTATCTAATTTTAAGGTGTGTCTTTTGAAAATAGCATATAGTTGAGCTATGCTCTTTTATCCATTGTACCTACCAATCTCTTCCTTTTAACTGGAGTGTTTGATCCATTTACACTTAAAGTTGCTACTGATAATATAGGACTTTTTCTGTCATTTTGCTATTTACTCCATATATGTCTTATACCTTTTTTATCCCTCAATTCTTCCATTAATACCTACTTTTATTTTTGTGTTATTCCATATTATGGGCCTTTTCTTTTCTATCTGGATATATTTTTCATCTGTTTTCCTTGTGGTTACCATAAGATACTAAATATACAATAATCATATTTGGTTTGATAGCAACTTAACTTCAATAGCATACGCTACCTTTTTTCTTTTACTTGTTGCCACTTATCTTTGCACAATTTGCCCAAAACCATAAATTTTTCATTATTTTAAGCATTTTCATTATAGCACCTGTAGGAATTAAGAAGTGGAATTACATACCAAACAAAAACCTATAACAATGCTGGCATTTATAATTACTCAAATTGTTAACTTTACCACAGTTTTTATTTATTTATGCTGCTTTCTAGTGTCCTTTCCTTTCACTCTAAAGAACTCCTTTTAGCATTGCTTGTCCAGTGGTGATAAACTCCCTCAATCTCAGTTTATCTGAGAATGTCATAATCTTTTTTTTTCTATTTTTTTTTTTTTTACATTGGCAGGCACCAGGAATTGAACCCAGGTCCTCTGGCATGGCAGGCAAGCATTCTTGCCTGCTGAGCCACCGTGGCCCTAATCTTTCTCTTTTGAAAGAGGATTGCCAGATATAAAAGTCCTAGCTATCAAGTGTTTTCCTTTGGTTCTTCAAATATTTTCAAACCACTGCCTTCTTGCCTCCATGGTTTCTGATGAGAAATAGGCAGTGTTTCACTTTGCTAAGACTGCAATATACCAAAATGGGTTAGCTTCTACAATGGGGATTTATTAGTTGACAAATTTACAGCTCTAAGACCACAAAAATGTCCAAATTAAGGCATCAACAAGATGATACCTTCTCTGAAGAAAGGCCACCAGGAAGTCATAAAGCCAGCAACTGCTGGTACATCTCTCTGCATTTTGCCACTTTCAGCTTTTGGTTTCAGTGGCTTCCTCTCTCAACAACTCTGGGGTTTTTCTCTCTAAGTCTTTTGGCTTTCTCTGTCCTTTATCCTCTCATAAAGGACTCCAGTAAAAGTATTAAGACCCACTTTGAATGGGGCAGGTCACATCTCAAATAACTAACCAAAATGTACCTCCCATAAGAGGTCTGTATCCATAGGAATGAACTAAAAGAAAATGGCCTTTTCTAGAGTACGTAACAACTTCAAACCAGCACAGGCAGTCAATCTCATTGGAACATGTTTTTTTTCCTGAAGCTTTCAGAACTCTCCTTGATAGTATGTTCAATGTATGACAGGGTATATTTTTCTTCATTTTTATCCTGTTATTGTTCTCTGGGCTTCTTGGTTGTATATAGTCATGAATCTGCCAATATTGGGAAATTCTTTTTCATTATTTCTTTGACTATTCCTTCTGTCCTTTCTTTTTCTGGGACTCCCATAATGTGTGTATTGATATGCTTGATGATGTCACAGAAGCTTATTAGGCTATCTTCACCCTTTATATACTTTTTCTTTCCACCCTAAGCCTGGCTCATTTACAGTATCTTGTCTTCAAGTTCACTGATTCTTTCTTCTGCCAACTCTAATCTGCTCTGGAAATCTTCCGTGGAATTTTAAATTTCATTTTTATTGTGCTCTTAAACTCTGATATTTGTTTTATTTTTTAATTTCTCCCTATTAAGATTTTCGTACTGCTCATTCTTTTCCTGATATCCTTTAGTTCTTTCTCTGCATTTTCTTATATCTCCCTGAGCACTCTTAAGATCTCTTTTTTTAAAAAAAAATGCTTTGTTCACTATGTCCATATTTTGGTCTTTTCTTGGAGTTCTCTGGATTTTTAATTTTCTTCTGTATTTTACCTTCTTCCTTTGGATGACCATCACTTCCTCTTTGTCTTGTATTCTTGTTGCATACTACATTAATATTTTTTCTTGTAAATTCTAAATTCATTACCTGAAATACCTGTTTCTTGATTTTGTCATTAGCTGATGATAAGATAGATTTTCTTGAGCTTCAGCTCTCCTACCAGACAGGCCTGCCAAAGGTGAATGCAACACAGTGTGCAGGTTTTCTTGTCTTTCTGGGCCTGTCCTTTTCCTTGGTTTTCGCTTGTTAATTGTTTTGGAGTTTCCCCATCTACAGGAGCCTTTTGACCCTCTGTTTCCCAGGAGACAGAGTCCCTTCCCAGGTGTTTGAAGCCAGCAAGCCGTTGCCCCTGCCTGTCCCCCTGAGATATCATGGAGCCCTATCTTATACACCGTAGCTTTGACTGGAGCAGGGTGAAACAATGGCTGCTGCTGTCTTAGCCATGGTGGGTTGAAACCATGTTGACCTTCAGAACCAGGCCCCCTGAGATCTGAAGTCACTAATGAAAAGCCACGATTAGTAGTCAGCCACATTGACCCCAAGTTTGGGAAAGAGGATTTTTACATCCCTTTCTGTTACAGTACTGGATCCCATTGTGGTCTGTTGCAGGAGTGGAGGATGCATGCCAGTAGCCACGTGTGGAGAGAACAATTTATTGTTCTTTACGTTATTTCTGATTCTCTTCCTGTCTCTTCCTGGATGCTGCACAGCGTTCTTCTGACTTCCGGAGATCCAAGATAGTTGTCAGACTGTTCCTACCTGTTTAATAATTACTTTTGTGGAAGGATTGAGTGTGGGAGTGTTCTAGTTTGCTAGCTACCAGAATGCAATATACCAGAAATGGAATGGCTTTTAAAACAGGGAATTTAATAATTTGCTAGTTTACAATTCTAAGGCCGAGAAAATGTCCCAATTAAAACAAGTCTATAGAAATGTCCAATCAAAGGAATCCAGGGAAAGATACCTTGGTTCAGGTATCTTTCCTAAAGGCTGATGAAGTTCAGGGTTTCTCTCTCAAGTGAGAAGGCACATGGTGAACACAGTCAGAGTTTCTCTCTCATCTGGAAAGGCACATGGTGAACACGGTCAGGGTTCCTCTCTCATCTGGAAGGGCACATGGTGAACACAGCATCATCTGCTAGCTTCTTCTCCTGGCTTCCTGTTTCATGAAGCTCCCTGGGAGGCATTTTCCTTCTTCATCTCCAAAGGTCGCTGGCTGGTGGACTCTCTGCTTCGTGGTGCTGCAGCATTCTCTGCTCTCTCTGAATCTCCCATTCTCTAAAATGTTTCATCTTTTATAGGACTCCGGTAAACCAATCAAGACTGACCCAAATGGAGACATGTCATCACCTAATCCAGTTTAACAACCACTCAACTAAATTACATCATCCAGGGAGATGATCCAATCACAGTTTCAAACATACAGTATTGAACAGGGATTATTCTACTTTTATGAAATGGGATTTTGATTAAAACATGGCTTTTCTAGGGGACATGCATCCTTTCAAACCAGCACAGGGAGTTCCATACTCTGCCATCATCCCACTATTATCTCCCTATAGGTGTTAACTTTGATCATTGATTTAGGTTTTATTTGCCAAATATTTTCATGGTGAAGTTAATATTTTCTTTGTATTTTCCATTTATGGAAATATTCTTTATCAGTACAAATATTCTGTTCATTAAACTTTCATTCACTAGTTTTAGCACACATTCATGACTCAGAACATGAAATAATATTAGTGTAATGGCTTCAAAATGGTGATTTAAAAAAAAGTCATCCTTCTACTGCTAGAAGTTTGCAATCTATGTAAAGTGATTGATTTTAATTGGGTAAAAATATTGTAACAGATAGGTTATGTAGAAAATTCAGTTTTCCAAGACTAAACAAAGGAAAAAGAAAGGACTTTATTTTTAAGGATAGAATAGGAATATATATATTAACTAAAAATAACTTCTCTAGCAATGTACAAGTAAAAAATTCTTTAAATATTTAGACACTTTCTCTTTTTACGCTAGATCTTTAGTATACTTGTATTGTTGAGTAAAATAAATTTTAAACCACTTTCATCTAATCAAGGTTCACTGTTCTGTCACAAAGTAAAATTACTTTGAGTAGAGTTTATTTTGCAATATAGCTCAAAGCAAATTATGAGTCTATCTGTAAGCAGTGGAATGGAGCAAGTTGAAAAATAAATCAATAAGCTCAAATTTACTTCACTAGTATCCTACAGCATTTACCAGACAATGCATCATATAATAGTCAAAATAAATCTCCATTCAGTCAGATAGTATGAAGCTTCATAAGACAATGTTATCAGCATTCTTTTATTAAATAGAAGCAATTACTTGACTTTAGTCATGTAATATAATGGACTTATCTTCTTTAATGTATGATATTTTCTATAAATAACTGATGAAGTCAATATTTAAGGTAAAATAAATGCATAAAGTATATGCATTCTACAAAGTAGAGATATGGCTAAAACAGAGGTGAAGACAAGGATAACCTCAGAGAATCTGCATTACAGATGTACCTGAAAACAGAAAAATGACACAATGTGTCAATTTCTCAAAGACAATTTTTCTGCAATATGATATCAAATAACATCTGAGTCAAATGGACTTTAGTTTTATGCCAAAAGTCAGCCTATCGAAGTAGGGTAGGCTACTGGCCTAATATCTGGAAAAAGGAAACAATTTGAATTATTATACATACACTTTACTGAAAAGTACGTAGTTTCATGACCCTCTGTCAGGTAGCTCAGAAAATGCTTATGCTTTCCAGAACTTCCCTTTTTTGGGCAAATTTCTTCTCCATTTGTGATAATCTCTGGGGATTCATTGGGGATAACAACTCCCTGATTTTCTACATGGTTTTATGCTGGGAGGAGAGAGCAGGGGAGGAGGTAAACAACAGCTTCAGCCAAAAAAAAATGTCCCTTCAAGGGTTCTTTGAACTCACTGGCAGTGGAAATTTCTCTCTCAGCACCTGAAATGGTATTCACGTGGTTTCTTTGCCTCCTGTCTTGTCTATTTTACTTCATCTTTCACTTTATGAACAAAGAAATAATTTCATCCCAAAAAGTAAAATCTAGATTTCTGTGTATAGAATTCTGAGATCTTAAGTTGAAACTGAATGAGGGTTTCGAATGTCTACCCAGTTTTTGCCATTTCTCATTATCCTTTAGACTTTCGGTTTGTATATTGGGCTTTTAAATGAGGGTAATTAGTGATTAATAAATCAAATGTGTTTAGTAAAGAATTCAAGTTATTTTAAATAAAATATAACTGAGCAGGTGAAGGAGGCTATGTATTTATTATTACTACAACATCATGTTTACTTGAATCTTTTCTCAATACATCTAAAGCTACAATGACTTCTTCCATCCTGGTCTATCCCTCCTGAAAACTCTGAAAGCATTTACATTCCGTACCACAATATTTAGCTGATATGCATTTCTGTAACATTAATATATATTTTACATTTTTAGGAAAATCCTTAGCTAAAGAAGGGAACCTATTTATAGTTCTGAATACATTATAGTACTTAGGATTCTGCTGAATGAGCTAGAATAAAGGAGAATAAAGGTAATAACAGCTACCATTATGTGAGTTCTCACTATGGTATATTTTTATAGCTAATATTCAAATCAATCTTATAAGAAAGTATTATTATCCCTACTTTACAGATGTAGACTATCACACTAGAAATGACCACATGACTTTCCAAAGATGATTCAGCTGATCAGGGTGTGGGATGGAAACCAAACACACTTCTTTAACCAAGGTCAAGACTTGTCTGCCATATGAGACTGTTTAAGCCTTTTTGAAATAAGTACTTCCTTGTATGTTTGTTTCACAAGTGTATTTTTCTATCATTCTTCCATTTTTGCACTCATTGAGGAAAAGGAAGTATTAAAATATACTATACTCCTTTTAAAATAGCTTCCTTTTTGGAGTATCACTTTGACTTCTGGCCATACCAAGGGGAAGAAGTTCTTTGCACTATATCATAAAATACTCCAAAATGTCAAAAGTGTGATGTATATTGAAATCTGAGTACTCAAGAGTGAAAAATATTAACAATCCCAATTATAATACGGCATAAGACATGATAGTTGAAATGAGCGATGTAATTGGCAAACATAAGTGATTTTTATTCTATATTATCGTAAAAATTATATATCTGACATCAATAGAAACTAAAATTAGTTCACTCACTGAGAGAAATGTGCCACCAATATTCTTGGCAGAATATGCTTCTTGTTTCGTGGGAGAAATCACTTTAGAAATCTATTTCAAAACCTGTGTTCTATTTAAATAGATTTTATAAATTTAAAATTATGACATGAAACAAATTCCTTTAACATAGCAAAGCTTTTTTAAAATATAGGCAGTAAGCTATCACAAAGAACATTTAGTGTTATATAATTAATAAAAAAACCTTGCAAAAGTAAATTTGATCCACTCTATAGAGAAATTTTGGATCACCAAAAAAATGGACAGTCAGAACTTCTTAAAAAGTAAAGGAATATTAATGTTAAGAGTTATGTGTAAAGAAATTTTGGGAGTACAAACCTCTCATAACTATTATGAGGTTTGATATACGTTAACATTTCAAATACTGTTATTAAAAATATTTATCTTTATTCTAAATTATGGTGTATACACTCAAGAAAAATATGGAACTAAGAAAGGTTTAAAAACACACACACAAACAGAAACCTTTCCTGAGAGGTTGGGAAGAGACAACTAAATATGATTCCTCTTTAAAAAAATCAAAGCCTGCTGAAAGATACCTGTAAAGGATTTTGAACTCTCCCCCTGCCCTCCAAAAAGTATTATGACATGAACAAGGCTTTTCGCATGAGATTAATTTAGATATGAGGAAAGATTGAAAAAGTTAATTTTTTAGCTACATGCATATGCACATGTGTGAGGTTCTGTTTTTAATTCTGTTGTAAATAATTTATTATACAAAGAAGGTATTTAGTGTTACTAATTTCTTCTGCTTATCTCTTGGGCTTAAGATATATTTTACAAAAGGTGGGCTAGACCTGTATATTCAGAGCTATAAAACATTGAGAGAAATTAAAGAAATTCTAAAGAATTTGTGAAACATATAGCATGCTCCAGAATTGGAAGATTCAAGAGTGTTAGGATGTCAGTTCTTCCCAAATTGATCTATAGCTCACTGCAACCTCAATCAGAATCCAAACAGACTTTAATAGAAAATGATGAGCTAATTTTAAGTTTTATATAAAAACAAAATTACCTAGAAATTTCAAAAACAATATTGATAAAGAAGTACGAAGTTGTTGGATTTTCACTACTTGATTTTAAGAAGTATTTTAAAGCAAAGTAGAGTTTGGTTTTGGGATCAAGAAAGACAGTGAAATAGAAGATAGGGTCCAGAAATAAATTGGCACATATGTAGTCAACTGATTTTCAATAGAGGTATAACAGCAATTCAATGTAGAAAAACAGCCTTTTCAAAAAATGTCACTAGAACAATTTGATATCCATATGACAAAAAGAACCGGTTATACACCATCCATCATATAAAGTAATGAACTCAAAATGAATGGTAGATTTAAATATAAAATCTAGTACTATAAAAAACCTTGAAGAAAACATAATTGAAAGTGCTTGAAACTTTTGATTAGCCCAGATTTATTGGATAGGACACCCAGAGCATGACTTATTAAAAAGAAGAAAGATAAATTGTACTTGACCTAAATTAGGCACTTCTTCGAAAGTCTCTGTTTGCATTCAAGACACAAAGAACTCTAAGTGCAATAAGAACACAAACAATCCAATAAAAATAGGTAAAAGATTTAAACACATTTTTTACCAAAATAGATATTCTAGTCACAAACACAGGAAAAGATGGGCACCATCATCAGTTATTAATGAAATGCAAATTCAAACCATGATGAAAGACTACTACGCATGTATTAGAACAACCAAAGTTAAGCAACTGAACATATCAACTGTTAGTGAAGATGTGGAGTAACTGAAATTCAAACCCTGCTACTGGGAATGTGAAATAGTACAACCACTTTGGAAAACAGCATATTAGGATTCTCTAGAGAAACAAAACCAACAGGAGATACCTGTAAATATAAGATTTATAAAACTGTCTCATGAAACCATGAGGATGCAAGAATCCAAAGTCTATAGGACAGGCCATGAGGCTGGCAACTATGATGAAGTTCCTCAATAAACTCTACAGGAGAGGCTGGCTTGCTGAAGAAGTGAAAATTGTCTTCTCCCTTATAAGACCTCAACTGATTGGATTAAACTCAGCTGATTGGATTCTCTTGTTGCAGAAGATACACCCTTAGTTGATTATAGATGCAATCAGCCACAGATGCAATCAGCTGATGATTTAATAAACTAGCCTTCTGGTTTATTAACCAGCCATGAACTATCCTTGCAATAAGTTAGGCTAGTGCTTGCTTGACCAGACAACTGGGCACCATCACCTGGTCTAGTTGACGCCTGAACCTCACTATCAAAAACAGTTTGTCAGCTTTTTAGAAAAATTAAAGATATATATGGCCTTTGACCCAACTATTCTACTCCTTGTTGTATATCTTAAATCAAATGAAAGTATATGTTCATACAAAGTCTTTTATATGAATGTTCATAACAGCTTTGCGATAAACATTTGGGTTGTTTCTAGCTTTTAGCTATCAACAGGTCAATCAATAAATGAATTGTGATTTATCCACACAATGGAATGATTATTATTCAGCAACAAAATGAAGAATCCATCAACGTGGGTGAATCTCAAAATAATAATTCTGAGTATAAGAGGCAGACAAATAAGTTGTTCTATTTACATAAAATTATGGAAAATGCAACCTACTCAACAGTGACAAAAAGGTGACCTGAGGTGAGCTGGGTAGGATGGAAGGATTGCAAAGCCTGAGGGAACTTTGCAGGGACAGATCTGTTCATTTTCTTGATAGCAATGATGGCTCCATGGGATAACTGCGTTAAAACCTATCAAATTGAACATACTGAATATATATTTTATCGTTTGTCAACTATGCCTCAATAACATTGTAAAAAATAGTAATAAAGAGTGGTGGAATGTTGGCTCAGTGGCAGGATTGTCACCTGCCATGCTGGAGACCCGGGTTCACTTCCTGGTGCTGGCCCATTTAATTAAAAAAAAAAAGTCATAAAAGCAAACAGCACATTGCTGGATTTGTTATATCTACATATACACATTCATTGTATACAAAAAGGCCAGAATATGTAGCACTGCCTACTCATCTGACATCTCCCTATAGAAAATAAAAATACAATAATTTTTTGATACTTTTCTATTTCTGTTGCTCATCAGGTACCAAATCTCATGTGGGAAGAGCAATGATAAATTCTAGAATATAGAATATTGTAAATCCTCAGGTCAATTTTCTAATTTATTGTAATGACAAAAAGATGTAGGTAGAACTTATAACTATGTCAGTGCCTATGTCCCAGTTAGTTCTCTTAACTCCCTGTCCCTTCACCAGAAGGATGATGCAAGAACTTTATCAACATTTCTATGAAATTCTAATCCAAAATGTGGGGTGAGAGGGGTGGCCTCTTTCCCTCCCACCACTCCAACTACAAAATGGAAGTTTGGAGGCAGGGACCTGGGCTCAGTGCTCCACATCCAAGGCTTCTTAGAGCAGGGCAGGGCAGGACGAAGGCTGAGGGCCAGTGCTGTCTCTTACTTACACCTCCAGGCTAAAAGTAGCCAAGCTCTCACCTGGCCTCTCCCAAAAGTAAGGGCTTGGCTTTGTGTCTCAATCCCCTTCCTGATTGGACTCTATAAAGTACTAGTAAAAGAAAAATAATTCAAGCAAAATGCTTTGAATAAAGAGAGAAAACTGGAAATTGTCGAGAATATGGAGAATACTCTATTCCTGTTACAGAGTGGGGGAAGCTTTGGTACCTATAGGGAGAGATGGCACATTTTCATTCCTGCCTATGTCAGTTTAGTCTCAAAAGACTGGTACTTGGCTAAGGAATTGAAGGATACTGCAAGTTCCCAACAGAAGAACTCTGGGACCATGCTGAGCTGCCCTGGCATGCAGAACTAAAAAGCAGACATGCAGGATTGGGGAAAGCTAGGACCACAGCAGGAAGAGAATCCTCAGAGCCCAGGCTATACAGTGAGCTGGGCCATCAGTTCTGAACTCCTTCAGGATCCTTAAAAAAAAAAAGAAAAAAAAAAGGTAGCATGCTTTCCTTGTTTCTACTCAAGTTGTGCTTGTACAGAGGGTACATCTGTACTCTTGTGGACATGAAAGGCAGGCCCTATTCTTGCCTCCTATATCCTGTTCCTTCTTCCTAGGCCCTTGGACCCAGCTCTGCCTAGAGAATGAGGAAGCTTATAAAAGAGGAAGACCATGCCTTTCATTTTCTCCTTATTCCTTATCCATACATCTGAAATACTAGGAAGCTTAAGTAGACGGTGATACCTACCAGGGAGATAGCAGCTGGTACTGTGAAGAACTGGCAGTAGCTGATTTGTAAGCACAAGACCACTCTCAAGAGCATTACAAATACACACACCATAAGACTACCCACTTCACTGCCAAGGCTGGGTCACTTGGTGCCCAAGGAGGGGCCCAGAGAGGCTAGAGACCTGGAAAAACTGACTCTGGGGTTGAGCCTGGCAGAGGATCACAGCTTTTGGAAAGTTTCAGTAAATGCAGTGTGTGAGCTGGGTCCTGCAGCAGGCAGTCCAGTCGATCAGTTTCATCTGGCTTTCTAGCCTTGGGAAGGATTTGCTCTTCAAGGCACCCACAGTAGCCTATAGACTAGCCACAGCCAGCTCTTCAGTGTCACTGAGGAGTTCACGCTGCATATTAATTAGTCTGGGGCTAGGAGGGCAGCAGGTACTCTCCTCAGATCTCAGATGGGCATTTGGACTGTACTCCTTGGTCTGCTTGTCTTTTGGGCAGGCACTGGATGTCAAGCACATGTCTGAGCTGGGTTCAACACCCCCCTGAGGTGTGGAGTCTCCCACATTCTTCAGCCCCCTCATCATTACCTTTTCATAGATGGGGGATCAGCTGGCCCACCAAGTGGTTCACATGCCCCAGATGAAGTACAGATGTGTCACCTCCTGACATAATAGTGCCCGGGAGCTGGGTTTCTCCATACATATCAGACAGTGGTATGTATGGAGAAACACTTGATAATGTATTTCTCAAAACATTATCAGACACTGTCTGATATGTATGGAGAAACCCAAGTCAAGACTAAAATCAGCACCATACACCTGCCACCAACATTACCTCATTACCTACACACCCAGTGAGAGTGACATCAGAGCCACCACCATTACCTCACTACCTACACCCTCCATGAGAGTGGCATCAGAGAGCTCTGTGGCCTAGCTAATGACTGGGTACACACTCATAAAATTGTTTGAGAGATAATGTGAAATAAAAGCAAAATACTTAGCAGAGGGCTTGGCACACTACAATTGTTCAATAAATAAATGGTAGTAATTAATTATCACATGCATAACTAACCCCTGATGGGGGTAATTGTCATTAGCCCCAATTTACAGAAAATGAAACTGTGGTAAAGAGAGGAGACATAACTGGCACAGACACAGGACGATTTCCTGCCTCAGAGGCCTTTGCTCTCTCCACAGTGGAACTAACCATATAGTGAGGAGGAGCCCATGAATCCAACCTTTTGAGGCAAAGGCTCTGTGTTTGGACAGTCCTATTCTCCCAGCTTGGGAGACGGATCCTGGGCCCACCTGAACCAAAGCATTGCCAGGTCCCAGCTGCTGCACCCACGCCTAGCTCTCCCAGTCCATGAGGGGTAGGTAGACACACACATTGATGGCTGATTGATTTTTGACAAGGGTGTTAAGAACATGCAATGAAGAAAGAATAGTCTTTTCAACAATTGGTGCTGAAAATACCAGAAATCCACATTAAAAAGAATGAAGTTAGACCTCTATCTCATACCATAGACAAGAATTAACTCAAAACATTATCAAGGACCTAAATTTAAGAGCTAAAGGAGATAACAGAGGGCCAAGAGTATGGGCAACAAAGGAAACAGTAGAAAAATTCGGCTTCACCAAATTTTAAAATTTTTGTACAAAAGACATTATCAAGAAAGTGAAAAGACAACTTACAGATTGAGAGACAATAGCTGCAAACCGTCTACTGATAAGGGTTTAATATCTGAATATATAAAGAACTTTTACAACACAACCACATAAAGACAAACAACCCAGTTAAAAATTGTCAAAAAACTCGAATAAACATTTTTGCAAAAAAGATATAGAAATGGCCAAAAAAAAAAAAAAAAACACAGGAAAGGATGTTCAGCATAATTAGTCATTAGGGAAACGCAGTTAAATGACAATGAGATACCATTTCACACCCACTAGGATGGCTATTATTTAAAAAAAAAAAAGAGTTGGAGAGGATAAAGAGAAATTGGAACTCAAAGGCATTGTAGGTGAGAATAGTAAAATGGTATAACCAATGCAGAAAATATGGCAGTACCTAAAATAGTTAAATATAGAATTTTCATTTGAGCCACAATTACACTTCTATAACTATACCAAAAAAAATTGAATACAGAACATCAAACAGATTTTTGTACACCAATATCTATAATAGTATTATTCACAATAACCAAAAAACGGAAGCAACCCAAGTGTCCATCAACAAATGAACTGATAAAGAAAATGTGGTACATACACACTATGGAATACTATTCAATCATAAGAAATAATGAAGTCTTGAAAAATGCTGCAACATGGAAGAACCTTGAAAACATTATGCTGAGATAAGCAAGGAACCTAAGGACAATATTGCATAAAGTCACAGTGCCAGTTTGAAAGGATTTATGTATCCTAGAAAAGCCATGTTTTAATCCTAATCAATTTTGTGAAAGCAACAGTTTCTTCTAATCCTTATTCAGTACTATATGTTGGAAACTTGATTAGGTTATGTCCACAGAGATAAAACTCAATCAAGTGTGAGTATTAAACTTGATTAGATGGGGACATGTCTCCCACCCATTCTACATGGGTCTTGATTAGTTTACTGGAATCCTATTAAAGAGGAAGCATTCTGGAGAAAGACAGAGATTCTGAGAGAGCAGAGAAGGATGACAGAATCATGAAAGCCATGAAGCAGAGTCAGCAATCCAGCAACATTTGGAGATAAAAGAGAATGCCTCAAGAAGCCTGGAAAGGAAGCTAGTAGATGACACCTTGTTTGTCATATGTCTTTCCAGATGAGAGAGGAACCCTGACCATGTTCTCCACGTGCCTTTCCACTTGAGAGAGAAGCCCTGAATTTTATCAGCCTTTTTGAACCAAGGTATCTTTCCTTGCATGCCAGATCAGACATTTCTATAGACTTGCACTTAACTGAGACAATTTCTCAGCCTTAGAACTGTAACTAGCAATTATTAAACTCCCTTTTTAAAAGTCATTCTGTTTCTGGTATATTGCATTCCAGCAGCTAACAAACTAGAGCAGATTTTGGTACCAGAAAAGTGGGGTGCTGCTGCAGTTTGCAAGTACTAAACATGTTGGAACGCTTTTTTAAATGGATAAGGGGAAGATTTGGGAGGAGTTGTGAAGAGCTTGATAGAGAAGGCCTAGAATGCTTTGAAGAGACTGTTGGTATAAATGTGGACTCTGAAGACACTTCTGATAAAGCCTTAGACAGAAATGAGGCACGTGTTATTATAGACTGGAAGGAAGGTGAGCCTTGATTTAAAATGGCAAATAATCTGGCAAAATTGACTAGTGGCTTTGGCTGGAAGACAGATTTTAAAAGCCATGAACTTGGATATTTAGCAGAAGAGATTTCTAAATTAAATATGGAAAGCATATCCTGGTTTCTTCTCGCAGCTTACAGTGAAATGTGACAGGAAAGAGATAAGCTGAGAATGGAACTCTTGGGTACAAAGAAACCAGAAATTGATGTTCTGGAAAATTCTGGGCTTCCAGGAAGGGAGAACCCAGATAACAGTGCCCCACATGAGGATATAATCAAATGTGGAACCAGTCAGCCATTTCAGAGAAAGTCAGGATCAGACATGGAGTTATCCAGGAAGGATTTGTGAAAATCTAATGGGCATGATCTGAGGCTACTGCATAGAAAGCCAATGAGAGTGTTGCAGGATCTGTAGAAAGAGAACCACTTCCAGTAAGGACTGAGAGGGACAGAGAAGGGGAACACGTTGGAGGAGAAATAACTTCAGAGCCAAAGCCATGGAAACTGGGGTCTGAAGTCAAGAAGCCTCATGCTAGGAGAGCAGACCCATCCAAGCATAGGGAGAGGGTGAGTTTGCCCCAAAGGCAGAGGATGGGCCTCCCACTTCATTGTAGTGGAAGAATCCTGCCACTCCAGGCCTTGGAGAGGGTAGAGCACATTCCTTGGGGTTTGAGGAGAGCCTAGCTGCCATCCCATGGAGGGGTTGAGTGTGTGCTCTGGAGATGGCAGAAAGCCCAGGTGCGGCCCTGATGCTTGGAGAGAGTGGAACTGAGAAAAAGCCTAATGCCCCCAAGGTTGCATTCAGAGAGAGACAGACCACTGTGTAGGCCCTTGAAAGGGTAGGACTGCTACTTTCTAAAGCCCCAAAGATAAATCACTCCTAGACTTTGAAATCTAAAGGACTTTGCCCTGCGGATTTTCAAAAATGTATGGGTCTGCTGACCCCTGTGTTCCTTCCAATTCCTCCCTATGGAAATGGGTATATGTATCCTATGACTGTTCCTCCTTTGTATATTGGCAGCAAATAACTTACTCTGAGTTTTACAGGTCTAGAGCCAGTGGAGAAAATTTTGCCGTAGAACAGACCATGCCTGTAACTGATTTTGATGAGACTTTGCACTGTTTTAAATCTTGTACTGTATTGTTCTCTGATAGTGTTATGGAATTAATGTATTTTGTATATGGGGAAAACATGTCTTTTTTAGCGTCCAGAGGGTGGAATGTACCTGTTTGAAAGGATTTATATACTCTAGAAAAGCCATGTTTTATCCTCATCAATCTTGTGGGAGCAACGGTTTCTTCTAATCCTTATTCAGTACTATTAGGCTGGAACCACGGAGATATGACTTAATCAAGTGTGGGTATTAAGCTTGATTAGATGGAGACATTCTCCACCCATTCTACATGGGTCTTGATTAGTTTACTGGAATCCTATAAAAGAGGAAACATTTTGGAGAAAGCTGGAGATTTTGAGAGAGTAGAGAAGGATAACAGAATGACGAGAGCTATGAAGCAGAGTCCACCAGCCAGCAACATTTGGAGATGAAGGAGAATGCCCCTGGGGGAGCTTCATGAAGCAAGAGGCCTGGAGAGGAAGCTACCAGGTGACACAGTGTTCTCCATGTGCCTTTCCACGTAAGAGAGAAACTCTGAATCTCATTGGCCTTTTTTGAACCAAGGTATCTTTCCCTGGGTGCCTTAGATCGGACATTTCTATAGACTTGCCTTAATTGGGACACTTCCACTGCCTAAAAACTGTAAACTTGCAACTTATTATATTCCTCTTTTGTAAATCCATTCTGTTTCTTGTATATTACATTCTGGCAGCTAGTAACTAGAACAGTCACTTAAAAGATATGTCTAGAAGTCACAAATTCCCAAGACACAAAAGTAAGTAAGAGATTACCAACAGAAGAGGAGAAAGGGGGGAGATGTATGTTTAATGGATATGGAACATGTGTAAATAAAATTAATAAAAAAGAAAAAAGTTGGCTTCTTTTTAAATGTCACAGTCCACATCTGTAAACAGATCACAGCTAGCTAATACAAAGCACTTGTGAAATGTAGCATGGAATATCTATTCCATAAGACTCATATTTGAAAATGAACAAGAGCTGAGTAAAAAAAATCCTCTCATTTCATAACTATCATGATGTAAGTGTTCTTCTCTGTTGAAAATACAAACTGCATTTACTTACAGAGTTCTAAAGGGAAAGCTAAACACAGGACAGGAAAGGATATTATAGTCATTATAATTATTTACTTATATATTTACAACGGCTGTCATATCTGTCATAAAATAAATTCCCATAGGAAAACTTACCTTAAAGATAAAATTTACTTTAAAAAAAGACATAGGCCATATTGATTTACTTTGTTAATATACCCAAACTATACCACTATAGATGTGTATTAGTCAAAACACATACATAGAATTTTCATCTTAAAATCTCCCTGAAGCAATAGAGTTCAGAAATAAAGGCAGTAACAGGAAACCTATTCTTCTTTTCCATAAGCTAAACTCTTTTTCCAAGCAAGCTGGCCATACTTGGAAGAAAGAAAAGCAAGACAAAGTTATAAATTGAGTACAGCATTAGAGAAGATAAAACAAACAGAAGAAAAACCTGTAACCGCTAGAGCAGTGTGTCCTGAACTTTTCTACATCATGGCACAAAAAAAGAGAAAGATAACATTTGTAAGAAACACTGTGCAAATTGAGGTTTATTACAGCTAGAGGGAATTCTCCTGCAGACTTCACCCTGCTCCAGCCCTTCCAGACCACATCAAGGCTACAAGGATCCAAATCTAATCTATCCCCATCACTCATTTGTGGCACACCTGCACCTGGGTTCTGTGTTAGAGGATGTTTTGTTCCTCCACTGCAGAGCAAATTGGTTTTAAAAGGAATATTGAATTTTCTGCATCTTACATCATTAGAAGTTTTAGACTGATTTGTTTTTCTAGTCTTTTTCAACGCATTGATGACCTGCATGATTTTATACATAGTAGCTGTCCAGGAATATCATTCTTTATAAATGTAAGTCTGCTGGAGATGAAATGCTAATTTTAATAGTTTTTCTTATATTTTATAAGAGACATTTATGTTTTGTGACTAAGATCAATACGTCAGTGTAATTACCAAGGCAAACACTTAATGTATGTAACATATATAAAGGACCACTTACATACTTTGTTAAAGTGTTTATAAATCAATTAAATGAGATACACAAATAAAGCCATTATATCAAATATAATATTTATGAGTCTCAATAATTCCACTTATTTTTAATATTAGAAAATGAGCAGGCTTATTTTGGAAACAGTAAGAAATGACTGGATTTACTCTTTACTCACAACCAACGAAATGAAAGAAGAACATGTTCAGCAAAAGTTTAAGACACAGGACAGCAGGACACAAAGGACATTGATTCCAGAAAAATGTAGAACAGAGGAGGTGTATATGCAGGGCATAGCATATGGAGGACAACCTCAGACAGAACAGACAGTGAAGAGATTTAGATGAATGTCTAGAGAGACCAGCCGGAGTTCATTCACACAGCACTCTCAAAGCAGAGAGAGCTTTGAAGAGAAAACACTCTAGAGATCTAGAGGAGATCAGCATATACCTGAGAAGAAGTACCCAAAATATTAAAGTGAACTGTTGCCAGAATAACTTCTGTCCCTCTCTAGTCAATGTGGAAAACCTCATAATTCAGGAGGCCTCCAGAAAAGAACTCAGAGGGTTTTTCACAGGGCTAACCACAGCCTGAACCTACCTAAGAAAGCTTAAAAATAAGACTTAAAAGGATCAAACCATTTCCAGATAACTTAAATACATGCCAGGACAAAGCCCCAAAATATTTATAATGATGCAAAAATGTCCAGCACCTAACAATGTAAAAATCCACAATGTTTGACATGCAATAAAAAATGAGCAAAATAAGACTCATAATGGAGGGGGTGGGAATCAAGCCAACAAAATCAGACCAATTTATAAACTGAACATCAAGATTAAAGAACTTCTGCTCTTCAAAAACCACTGCTAAGATAATCAAAATTAAGACACATACTTGGAAAAAAACATTTACAAGCAGCATTATCTGACAAAGAACTTCTATCTAGAATGTATAAAAAGCTCTCAAAACATGACAAAAACAAATTTAGAATGGACAAAAGATTTCAACACAAACTTCAGAGTAGATTTGAATCACAAATACACATATGCAAAGATGCTCAATGTTTTAGACATTAGGAAATGGGAACTTAAACCACAATAAGATACCAGTATGTGCCCATGAGAATGACTAATATTAAAAAAGACTGGTCATACCAAGTGTTGCCAATGATACAGAGCAACTGGAATTGTCAAGCACTATGGTAAAAAGTGGATAAAACAATCACTTTGTAATGTATTTTGGCAGTTTCTTAGAAAGTGAAACAGCCATATATGACATATGATCCAGCCATTTTACTTCCAGGTATTTACCCAGGAAAAATAAAAGCATCTGTTCCCAGAAAGACTTGGACTGCAATGTTTATAGCAACTCTATTTATAATTGCCCCAAACTAGAAACAATCCAAATACCCATCAACAGATAATTAAACAAATTCTGGCATAGCCATACAATGAATACTGCCTCTCAATAAAAAAGCAATTGATTATTGTGCATGACATGTGGATGAATCAAAACATTAGTGAGTCAAATAAGTCAAATTTTTAAAAAGTGCACACCCTATAATTCATGTACATAAAATTCTGGAAAATGCTAACTAATCTGTCATGACAAAAGAGCGATCATAATCACTTGGGGATGGAAGGAATGCAGAGAGGGATGAGAGAGTGGGATTATAAAGGGATGCAATAAAACACTTGGGTTGTGACATTTTCACTGTTTTGATTGTGGGATTACTTCATAGGTGCATAATTATAACAAACAATACACAATAGAAGTGTTTTTATTGTATTTTACAGTAAACAGTACAACCATTTTTAATCAAACAATTTAAGAAACATTAATCACAGTTGTTTATTATCATGTGAGAGAAGTACATTCAAATAAAATTCCTAGTGATTCTTCATACCTTCACTTGCTCCTTCCAAGGATGACAGAATGATTTATGTGATTGGTACAAAGGGAAAAATTAAATAGCAGGCATGGATCAGCTCCATTTGAGTTCCCTCTTCTCAGATCTGCCTTCTTCAGAAAGGATTCATTCTGATCTTCCCTCTGCTATGCAGCAAGAGAACAGACTGTTTTCCAAAAATGCTTGTCTTTGAAATACATGAATAACCCCAATTACTTGCAGTGAAATTTGCCTTTATTTATTTACTTAATATTTCTCAGTGCCCACTGTGGAGCAAGTTGTTATACCATACATCATGGGAACACAGGCTTAGGCATAAAAAAGGCTCCAAGCAAATGGCCATTTTATTGCTTGCACAGCGCAAAGGGCCCAAAAGAGCAGGGGAAAAGTCCTGCCTTGGCTGGCCCCCCAAGAAGACCAACTGCTCCATGGCTCTGCACATCTGTCTTTGCATTGGAGCTAAGGGAAACCTGCACCAACTAAGTGCTAAGCTTTTATATACTCTAGGTGGTTGGGTGGGGTTGGACTCTGCCAATGAGCAACGATTGTGCCCTTGCAAGCAACTGGGACTGTTTAAGATTTAACATCTCCCCCTGCTGCCTGTGGTCTCTTGTGAAATAAAAATGTACTGAGCATGTGCATGCAAACAAGCATAAATGGAAACATAAACACCTGCATGCAAATAAACAAGAGTGGAAACATAATATACACCTGCAGATGAACAATTAAGAGGGGAAAGGGAGGGTAGTAGGGGAGGGCTGGAAGATGATCCCTGAGTGCGTCCTCCACTTCTCCAACACCTATTATATGCTAGACATTGTTCCAAGCTTTGTGGATGACAGAGTCAGAAAAGGGAGACTTCGTTTCTGCCATCATGAAGCCATCATTCTAGAGCAGGTGTGGTTGGTTGAATTATTAGACTCTGTACTTCGCTACTCCTTGTTTCCATTTCATTTTCCCTTTTCCCTCATCACTATCTAGAGATAGTAACAACTCTCTTGCATTCTGTCACTTCTTAGCACCCCCAACTAAAGCTCTCCATTTGTACTCCATAGGAGGTCTTTTTGTGTCTTAGAACAGCATTTCTCAGACTTCAGTGAGCAACCAGTTTACCTGGAGGTCTTGTTAAACCACATTGCTGGAAGTATACCTAAAGTTCTTGATTCTATAGGTCCAGGGTAGGGCTTCAAATTTTTCATTTTTAACAATTCTCAGAGAGAATGAATGCTGCTGAAGTTAGACTCACACTTTGAGAAATACCGTGTAGGATACAGGTCTGTCAGTGCTAGTAGGTATTTAATGAGAAGCTGAGGCTTTATGGGAAAAAAGATTTAGATTGCTATTAGAACTGGCTCTACTCAGTCAAAATATCTCTTTTTAAAGCACTTTTTAAATAATACCATGAAAACTGGTAGACTTTATTTACCTAAAGGGGATTTATTTTTCTAAATGTTCATAGGCAGTTTATAACCCACAAAGGTCACATTGTTTGAAATCAACAATTCTTTCTACACCCCTCTCAACTTCCCTAAGCTTAGCCTATTCTGTATCCAGCACAACTGACTTTCAAAAATGAGGGAGAGATTAAGACATTTCCAGAGCAACAAAAACTGAAAGACTTCATCACCAGTAGATCGGCCATACAAGAAATGTTCAAAGGAGTTCTTCACCTTTAAAGGAATGGAAACTAGACAACTGACCAAAGCCGCATGAAGAAATAAAGATCTGCAATAAAGATAAAGATGGGTAAATAAAAACACCAGTATTATTGTATTTTATTTCCACTTTTTATTTCCTTTAGGATCTAAAAGGCAAATGCATAAAAGGCAATGGTTTTGGATTCATAATATATACATATATAACAAGAATTACATAAAGATGGGGTAATGGAGGGATATGGAAACATAGTTTGTGTGTATGATATTGAAATTAAGTTGGTATCAAACCAAATGGAATTGTTATAGATTTAGAATGTTAAATTTAAGCCCCATGGTAAATAAAAAGAAAATATCAGAGAATATGGAAACTCATAGAGAGAGAAAGAGTACAAGCTTCCATGGGCTGGGAGCAGGGTCAATGAGTATAGAGCTTCTGTTTGGAAGAAGGGAATGTTCTAGTAAAGGATGGTAGTAAGAGTACTGCAATATTGTGAATGTGATTAATCCACTAAATCTTATGCTTGGGAAGGGTTGGGATGGGAAGATTAATGTTGTAGATATGTTTCCACAATTTAAAATAAAAAAGCAGCTAAAGAGGCAAGAATAATTAAAATGCAATATATGGCCATGGATGGGGTCTAAGAATGGAGGAGAAAAGACTCAAAAGGATATTATTGGGACATATGAAAAAAGTAGGATATAGAATATAAACTTTGTATCAGTGGCCAATTTCCTGAGCTTGATAACTGCACTTGAGTTGATTACTTAAGTGACTATCCATGTTCTTAGGAGATGTACAAGGAAGGATTATGTGTTCAGGACGTATGATAAGTATAACCTTCTCTCCAATGTTCAGAAAATAGATGATTAGATAGATGATTGGTTGATAGAGGGATAGACAGAAAGGTACAACAAATATGTCAAAATGCTAAAATTGGTGCATATGTGCATTTGGGGATGTGGGGTATGTTGGAATTTTCTGAACAGAGTTTGTATTATTTTTGCAACTGTCTAGTAAGTTTGAAATTATTTCAAAATACAAAGTTTTTAAAAAAATATTCACAATAACATGTTTAACTTGCCTAAGTTTTCTGATGCAAGGAAAATACAAGCAATGCGTTTATTCAACAGTGATCCAGCAATAAGAATTACAGTTAGGTAAATCTTTTTTTTTTCCGTGTACAAGCATAACGTTCCCTTATCTGCTACCTAGGGGATTCTGCTGAAATAGCAAATAACTGTCAGTCATTCTGAATTGCCTTATTATTGATTTGTCACAACTAATTATTTTTCAGTAAACTTTCATGATATGAAATTCCCACATCACTTGACTATGTTACTTAACCGGCAATGGCAAATGCCTAGAATAGAACTACGTTAGTGTTAGCACCATGTTGGCACCTCCTAAAATGGATGCTACCTTCCTTGCTAAGTTGACTCATCATCCCCCATGCCTCTGATGGAGCAAGTGCCCTGACCCTGCAGAAGGGTCTATCTGGGAGAAACGTGGCACAGCCTGGGAACTGTGAGATATCTTTTTGAAAATAACAAGGCTAGAGGTAAAACGTTTCTTGGATTCCTTGGATTCAAGAAATGTTATATTTCTTCGACTCCACAGCATTCTGATGATGAGTGAATATTGTCTAAACTAAGGTTTGTGAAAATCAATTTCTTAGTTCAGAGGTGGGCATTATATTTATAGTTTGTCCCTACCCTGCACTGTCATGTCTGCGACCCATTTTTCTGGCATCATAAGCTTTGTCCTTGTTTAGGTCTTTGTTCATTAGGCTTGCAATAATGCACAGGGGTCTTCCTTATGGTTATAATTGTGGTGGAATTCCCATTGTGTTTCCATACCGAAACCAGAGGAGTCCATTAAAGGCTGTTGCAGTAAAGGCCTTTCCAGGCATCATTAATGCTTGAACAAGGACTGGACAATTAACTTCCTGTCTATCGTAGGTGGACTTCTTGTAGTGTTACCAAAGTCAGTAATGAGTAGACATAGCTTTACAATTTTTCTTATCATATTGTGCAGTTATCCTATTCATGAACTTTCCTCATCTCCAGCCTCATGAGCAGAGACTGAGGAAAACAATTAAGAAGAATTCTTATATTGTCAAAGTAGATGTCAGATTGAGTAGGCATCGATACTTAAAAATTTTATCTTTAATTGCTCAAAACTGCCCAATTTTTATTACAAACAAAGTAGAAATAAATTTGATGACCTTGTTTTCCAACTCAAAGTGGATTAGAAACATCAAATTAGAAAGAGAATAGATCTTTTAGGGCAGTAACACCAACAGCCAATAAAGGGAGTGAATGCTTAAAGCATGTCAATGGAGGCAAAATACAAAAGGCAAAAAAATAAATAAATAAACTGGTGAAAAATGAACTAGGAATCCAAAAAGCATAACATCTCTATTTAGTCTTTGAAAGACTTTAGTCTTTCATTGGCAAACCCATCTCAAAGATTCCAGAAAGCATGACTGCATAAGGAAAGAGTATAATAATTAACGTTCATGATTATCTTAAGACAGCAAGATATTGTTAACTCATATGTGCTGTGTTTTCTTTATTACTGTAGGAAAGTATGTACTATACTTTAAGTTTAAATAAAAGTTGTTAGTTAAAAATAGTTAAATAAGTAACTGGACAATATTCAGTTAGCTCAGAAATGTTAGCTCAGAAGTATTTCAATATAATATGCAATTCACGATGATTCCAGATAAATAAAAGCTCATTATGTTTTTCGGAGCTGGTTATAGCAAAAGTAAAATATGGGAGATAATTGTGAAGAATTAAATAGAAGGATTCCCAAAATTTATTTTCAAAGTTTAGAAAATACAGCTAAAATGCTGATGCACTAAAAGGAAGGGATTTCAGCAATGTGCCATTAAATTTAATGATTTTAAGAAGGTTTAATTTTGGTTCTTGAACAGATAAGGCCTGATTGAAAATACCACATAGTTTTCTGATTTGTCATAAATGTCTGTCCTGGATCTGAGAGAACAATCATTCACACATTATTGGATTCTCATTGAACAGAAAAATTTGCAAAGAGTTTGTGCTTAGGCAACATCCAGTTTGGCAAAAGTTAATCCTAGAGCTTTCATGGATGAGCTAAGGGGAAGGAAGCAACCCCAGGTTCATGGCAATGAAACCCTTGGAACAATAGATATCTTAATAGGAATCACAGGGTAATGAGAGATTATCCACAAGGAATGATAATTGGTCAGATTATCTGACTTTTCAATAGCAAAAATCAAAATCACAATTTACTAGAATAACTTTTTCAAAGTGTTGAGAGAAAATAATTAAATGTCTAGAATTTGATGTCCAGAAAAAATACTCTACCAGGCAGGCATAGCACTGAAGAAAAGTCAAATTTCAGTAAAATAGAAATTTATAGAATTTACAGAAAACTTATGATCACTAAAGAATTTCTAAAGAATATATTGAAGAAAGAAAAAAATGGTGTTAAAAAGGAGGAGTGAGTGCAAGAAGGAATGTTAAAGAATTGATTCTGAAAGTTATATTTCATCAGTGCAAACTGATAGCGTACACAATACTTTAAATGTATAATATTTGATATAAAATATATCTCTCAAAAGTTGCATAAAATTTCAGCATAAGATATTAGAAAAAATATAGAGTAAGCTCTGAAAAAAGAGATAATAAAAGATAAGAATCGAAAATATTGAAAATAAAATAAAATTTAATTAGAGGATTCACAAAGCTAAGAAATTGAAAAGAAAAACAAATGTTTTGCAAGTTTGATTCTGAAAAAAAGAAAGCAAGCAAAATTCAGAAAAGATTGAATAATAAAAGAATACTATAAATATCTTTATGTTTATCTTTTTAAAATATAGGAAAAATGCACAGAAAAATTAAAATTACCAAAAGTAGCTCAAAAAGAAATCGAAAAACATAGTTATTAATTAATCAATTAAGAAATTCAATGAATGGTTCTAAATTTCCCCTCCCATTAAAAAAGAAAACCACTAGGTCAATTGGATTTTACAAGTGTATTCCAATTTGATATAAAATGGTCCAGAAAACTGAAAAAAGGGAGCAATCCCCAATTTATTTCATGAGACTAATTTAATTTTGACACTATTAAAGAGAGTAAGAGGAGTAAAAATGTTCAGATCAGTTCACTCCTGAACAATATTACAAAAATTTCAGTAAAAATATTAGCAAACCATATCTACTAATATGGAGAGAATATAATGCATTGTAACTAAATTAACTTAATTCCAAAAAGCAAAATTAGTTCAGTATTAGAGAATTTATTAATATAAATTACTATATGTGCCAGTTTGAAAGTATTGTGTATCCCAGAAAGGCCATGTTTTAATCCTGATCCAATCTAGTGGAGGCAGCTGTTTCTTTTAATCCTGATTCAATAATGTATTTTTATTAGAAAAATTTTATTAGATTATCTTCATAATTTGTGATTAGATGGAAACCTATGATTAGATGGAAACTTTTTATTAGATGGAAACCTATGATTAGATGGAAACTTTTTATTAGATTATCTCCACGATTTGCAGCACACCCACTTGTGGGTATGACCTATGATTAGATGGAGATGTGACTCCACCCATTCCAGGTGGGTCTTGATCAGTTTACTGGGATGCTTTAAAAGAGGAAACATTTTGGAGAGAGTCAGAAACAACAGAAGCATAAACTTCACAGCAGAGCTGACACATGTGGACACGTAGAACAGACACACAGATGTTTGGAGATGCTTGAAGCCCAGTAGACATTGCTATGAGATGTTAAGCAAGCCAGAATCTGGAGAGAGCCAAGAGATGAAATCCATCCCTGGAGAAGTAAAGTGAGGAAACCCCACAAGAACAGTGAATGCACTGGAGCCCAGGAGCAAGGGACCAGCAAATGCCAGCCATGTGACTACCCAGCTGACAGAGGGGTTCCTGCCCCATCGGCCTTTCTTGAGTGAAGGTAACCTCTTGTTGGTGCCTTAATTTGGACACTTTCACTTCCCTAGACCTGTAAACTTGTAACTTATTAAATTCCTTTTTCAAAAGCCATTCTAGTTCTGGTGGATTGCATTCCGGCAGCTTGCAAACTAGAACACTACATTTATGGGTTAAGGAGAAAAACCAAAAAATTCTCTAAATAGTTATTTTTAGTTGTGAAATGTTGACATCTGATCACATTTTAAAATAAAACCTTTAATAAATTATAAATTTAAAGGAATTTACTTAACACAATAAAGACTACCAATGAATAATTTAAAGCATCATCATACTTAATGGTACAAAATTAGAAGCATTTTCTTTGAACCAGGTACAAGATAAGTTTATTTAACTTTGTTTTCACTACTTCTGGTCATTATACTACTTATACTACATTATACTACTTCCATTATACTGGAAGGCGTAGCTCACATAAAGAGCCAATAAAAGGAAATTAAAAGTATAAGGATTAAATGAAATAGCATTCTTATTTGCAGATTATATAATATTCTAGATGAGATACAGAAGAGAATTCAAAAATAAATTATTAAATTTATAAAAGAGCTAAATAAGTTACTAGATAATAAATTTTTTAACTCAGTTTCATTTCTGTGTACCTGCAGGAAACTGCTGGGAAAAGGAATTGTAAACAAATGCTATTATAATAGCAACAACAATGTAAGGTAAATAGGAACAAATCAAAGAAAAAGTGTGTAAAACCTTCAATTAGGAAATGAAGTTTATTTAAAAAGAACATTATAAGGAAGCCCTGAAAAGTAGGATATATCATGCTGTTGGGAAGTAAGATTAAATATAATGAAGATGTCAAAAAGCTCCCCAAATTTATCAGCAAATATATTTTTGTTGAACTTGGAACCTAGTTCTAAAATTTATATGGAAGAGCATAATTGAAAAAGAGCCAAAACTCTCTTGAAGAGAGGAAATTTTATTGAATAATTAATCTTTCTTTTGTTTTAAAAGTCCACATTCATCCTATTCCAAATTCTAATGTCATCGTAATTAATCTTGTTTAACTCATGTAAACTATTACCAAATTTTGTATGGCTTTTATAATTTTCAGAATGTTCCTGTATGTTATTAGGTTTATGTATCCAGATAAAATCCCCCATCTTTTTGACAAAGTTTTTAAAATTCCTATTTGAGTTTAATTGTGGTCATGATGATTTAATAGATTCATCTATTAATAATCAACATTATTGTAATGTTGAATCTTCCCTCCTAAATATGAGGTATTCATTCCATCTGAGTTTACACTTATACAAAACATTGCATTCCTTTTGGGTAATGTGTTTTAAATATTTCCTCATACAGGTCTTACACATTCTTTCTTGAGTAAATTTATGGCTGTTTTTAATTTTTATTTTCACATTGTTTCTGTCTGGGTAAAGGAAGGGGTTTGAACTTTGAATATTAATTAGTGTTATACACATTCAGCACATTAAATAGACTTGCTTTTCTAAACTTGTTTTCTTTTCTATTGACTCCCTAGGTCTTACAAGGCACATAATTATATTATACAAAAATAATATTTTACCCTCTTATATCTTATGTTTACCTTTATTAACTTTTTAAACCTAATGTTAATAGGTATAATAGGCATAATTGTGCATCTTTGTGCTATTTCTGATTTTAGTGAATAAATATTCTAATTTTCATCATTTAGTATGATTTTGATGTTTTAGTGGAGATACAGATTTTCTACAATGTTAAGTAAGTAAGGACTTGTTCTTATTTCTTTTAAATTATATCAGAAATGGATTTGGAGTTTTGTCAAATTTCTATTCAGAATTTATGGATTTGTCCAGCTGCTTGTAAATCATTTTGCTCACTGTTGCAACAACTTTCTTCCTAGAGTTGTACGCTTCATAAATTCATTAGCATCAGATGAATTTATTCCTTATAAAAAATCTTTATTCTTAGAGGATTGTAGGATGATGACAGAGTAGGGAGCTCCATGCCTCAGTCCTCCCACACAAACAACTACTAAACTGGAAGGAGCTGTCTGAAATAACTATTTTGAAATTCTAGAGGCCCGAAGAACACTGTACAGCATCCAGAGAAGAAAGGAAGAGGCTGATACATTAGATTTCTCTCTTCGCATGGAATCTACTGGTACTCCCCCCACCCCACCCCCACTCTAATGGCAGGCTGGCTTGGGGTCCAGTCCCTGGTTAGCTGGTCAATGACAGAAGGGAACATCAAACTCCCCATCCCCAAGGCCAGGGATGGGCATGGCCAATCACTGATCATGGCTTTTGATCAGCAACTTCACATAATGGGAAACCCGGTTCTGAGGAGAGCCATTGCTTCAACATTCCTGAGACAGGGTGGAGGTAGTGGAAATGTAAACATGTAGGGCTTTCTCAGGACTGTGGGGACAGTTAGCTGAAATTCTGCACTTGTTGGGCAGGCCAGGAAAGATCATCTTTGGGCAGCCATCAGAGAAGCTTTTGAAGCCCTTCCTGATCCCCTCTCCTGAGCATTTTGGAGCTAGCCTTTGCCCCCTTTGTGGGTCACTGGCCCTGATTTGGCTGAGAAAGACTGGCTTAGAATGTCTTTTCCAGTTCACCCTCTTCTCAGAATTTTCCCTCCAGCCAAAATCAGTTTGAAGCAATGAGTGGAGTGTAAGACAGTATAGAGGCAGACAGTCTGGGGTAAAGTTCTGCCAACATCATATACTCAGGGGAAGGCCTGTCTCCTGGGAAACAGGGACAACCAAACTCTTGTGACTAGGGGTGCTCCAAAACAGCTAACAAGCATAAGCCCAGAATAAGACAGGGGCCTGCACACTGCATTCGCCTTGGTCAGATCCTCCTGGTAGGAGGATGAAGCTCAAAACAATGTCCATCTTGTCCCCAGGAGCTACAAAACCAAGAAATATACATTCCTGGAAGTAAATCCCAGAATGAATATTCTAAAATATGAAAATGTACAGTATATAAAAAAGAGTACAAGACAAAGAAACCAAATGATGGCCGTCCAAAGGAAACAGAGGAAAATACAGAAAACAGCAGTGAAGAAGTTGAGAATGTGGACATACCAAGCTGTATTTGTTAGAGCGCTCTAGAGAAACAGAATCAACAGGAAATACTCCTAAACATAAAATTTATAAAAGCGTCTTACGTAACCGTCGGAACATAGAGTCCAAGATCCATAGGGCAGGCTGTGAAGCTGATGACTCCAATGAAGGGTCTGGACAGACTCCACATGAGAGGCTCGCCAGCCAAAGCAGGAAGAGAGCCTGTCTCTTCTGAATCCTCCTTAAAAGGCTTCCAGTGATTAGATTGAGAATCACTCATCGCAGAAGACACTCCCCTTGGCTGATTACAAATGGAATCAGCTGTGGATGCAGATGACGTGATCCTGATTTAATTCTATGAAATGTCCTCATTGCAACAGACAGGCCAGCACTTGCCCAACCAGACAAATGGGTACCACAACCTGGTCAAGCTGACACATGAACCTGACCATGTCACAAACAAAGCCCTTAAAAAACTGATCTTAAAAATTCTCAGAGGAAAAAAACATTCTCAAAGAGATGAAGCACAGTACAGAAAAAGAATGAAAGGGTATCAGGAAAATGATGAACGAGCAATATGAGAGTCTAAGTAAAGAGATAGAAATTTTAAAAAAGAGCCAAACAGAGCTACTGGAGTTGAAGATCACAACTTAAAGGAAAAATTCCCAGGAGGGTTTCAAGGCAGATTGGAACTGACAAAAGACAGAATCGTTGAACTTGAAGATGAGAAACTTGAAATGAGTCAGGCTGAGGAGAAGAAAGAACGAGGAAATACTAAAAGTGAAAATAGCCTAATATAACTATTGGACATCATCAAGTATACCAATATACATATTATATTTGTGCTAGAAGGAGAAGAAAATGAAAAAGAGACAAAAGGAATAGTCAAAGAAATTTAATTTCAGAGAACTTCCAAACTTTGCAAAAAGACATGAATATGCACATCCCAGAACCTTAGAGAGGACTAAACAGGATAAAAATGAAGAAAAATATACTCTGTCCTATAGTGATCACATTATCAAATGCAAAGAAAAAGGAAAAATTCTTAAAGTTGCAAGAAAAACGTAACATATTACATACTAGGGGTCCCAATTATATTGTTGCCAATTTCTCACAGAAACTATATAGGTAAGAAGGCAGTGGGTTGAAATACTTAAAAGTGCTGAAAGAAAACAACTGCCAGTCAAGAATTTTATTTTTTTTATTATTGTTATTTATTTATTTATTTTTGCATGGGCAGGCAGCAGGAATTGAACCCAGGTCTCTGGCAGCCAGTCAAGAATTTTCTATACAGCTCATTTCTTTCAAAACTGGGAGAGAGAGATTAAGACATTCTTATATAAACAAAAGCTGACCTTCCCTACAAGCAATGCTAAAAGAAGTTCTTCAGACTGAAAGGAAAAGACACTAGACAGTGGTTTAAAGCAGCATAAAGAAATAAAGACCTGCAGTAAATGTAACCATTTGAGTAAGTATAAATGCCAGCACCATTGTAGTATATTGTTTGATATGTAACTACACTTCTTACTTCCTACTGGTGCTACTATGCAAATGTATAGTTGTGGATATACTATGTATAATGATATAAGTGGTAACGTACAATAAAAAAGGTGGGAGAAAAGAGAGGTATAGGAAAGGTATATGTAATATGCTATGAAGTTGTTATTAAATCAAATATGATTCTTATATATTTAAGATATTAAAAATTAACCTGGTAAGTACAAGGAAAATGGATGAAAAATATATCGAGACAGAAATGAGAAGACACTTAATATGGTACAATACAAAACATCAAATAAATATAAAAGTAGGCATTTACAGAAGTGAGAAACACCAAAGGTATAAGACTTACAAGGGCTATAGCAAAATTACAGAAGAAAAGTCCTGTATTATCAATAGTGACTTTAACTGTAAATTGATTAAACTCTCCAGGGAAAAGGCAGGGATTGGCAGAATGGATAAAAAGTGTGATACAACTATATGCTGTCTGAAAGAAATCATCTTAAATTCAAAGATATAAGTAGGTTGAAAGTGAGAGGATGTAAAAAATATATACCATGTAGATCTTTTGGTTAGATAGTAACAAAAAGAGAGCTGGGATGGTTACACTAATATCAGATAAAATTGATTTTAAGTTCAAAACAGTTAAAAGGGACAAAGATGGTCATTATATAGAGATAAGGAGGGCAATTTTCAACAGGAAGAAGTAACAATTATAAATATATAGGCACCTGTTCTAGTTTGCTAGCTGCCGGAATGCAACATACCAGAAATGGGATGGCTTTTTAAAAAAGGGAATTTAATAAGTTACTAGATTACAGTTCTAAGGCCGAGAAAAGTCCCAATTAAAGCAAGTCTACAGAAATATCCAATCTAAGACATCCAGGGAAAGATACCTTGGTTCAAGAAGGCTGATGAAGTTCATGGTTTCTCTCTCAAGTGAGAAGGCACATGGCGAACACAGTCAGGGTTTCTCTCTCATCTGGAAGGGCACATGGCGAACACAGCATCATCTGCTAGCTTTCTGTCCTGGCTTCTGGTTTCATGAAGCTCCCCAGGAGGTGTTTTCCTTCTCGTCTCCAAAGGTCACTGGCTCGTGAACTCTCTGCTTCATGGTGCTGCAGCATTCTCTGCTCTCTCCGTATCTCTTATTCTCCAATTATATTCCTCTTTTATAGGACTCCAATAAACCAATCAAGACCCACTCATATGGGTGGAGACATGTCGTCCCCTAATCCATCTTAACAACCACTCTTGACTAAATCACATCATTCAGGGAGATGATCTGATTACAGTTTCAAACATACAGTATTGAATAAGGATTATTCTATCTTTATGAAATGGGATTTTGATTAAAACATGGCTTTTCTGGGGGGCATACATCTTTTCAAACCAGCATAGCACCTAACAGCAGAGCCCTTAAATATATGTAGCAAATACCACAGATTTGAAGGGGAAAACTGACAGTTCTACATTAATAGTAGGAAGCTTTGTTATTCCACCTTCAATCAGGAATAGATCATCTAGGCAGAAGATCATTAAGGAAATAAAAGAGTTGGATGATATTCCAAACCAACTGGACCTAACAGACACATTCAGAACACTTCACCCAACCAACAATGGACCATACATTCTTCTTGAGTGCACATGGACCAATCTTCAGGACAGACCATATGTTAGGTCACAAAACAAGTCTCAATAAATTCAAAAATATTGAAATCATACAATGTATGCTCTCTAACAACCACAAAATGAAGCTAGAAATCAATAACAGGAAGAAATGGAAAATTTAGTAATTTAAAACCTGTACTGTGTTTTTTTTTTGTCTCAACTGTGTTTTTATACTCCCCAGTCTATTTTGACACAGCGTTTTCTGATATAAATCCAAATGAATTTGAAATTACAGTTATCTCAAAGTGCATAGTAATTACCTATAAATGAAACACTGATAAAAGAACACGGCATATTATTTAAGAATTTCAATATAATAGAATTTTCTTTTTAAACTATATTTTCCCATATAAACCAATATATAACATTTGACATTTGGGTTATATGTGCATATTAAGCAGACACATTTGTTAAGCTAAGCATGAGATGAAACAGTATCCAATGTCCTTTCTAGATGTAATTAAATTTTCAGAGGCAAAGTGGTCCAAATGGGAGCATAAAGTTGATTTCCTCATGAAATAAGCTAGATAAAGAAAAAGTAACACTAATGCTAAAGATTTATACCATAGATCATTCTCTTTTCTATCCTTTTTACATACAAGTGTGCACTCTGGGTATGTGTGAGTCAAAATACTTGCAATCAGGATTATGAACTCCTATGACTAGGGCAGTATGTAATTCAATAAAAGGACCCTGGACTAAAAAAAAAAATAGGTAGTATAGGTGAACAGAGAGCATTTGTCCATCAAGTTATACATATAAGCTTAATAAAGAGGTAGATTATTTCAAAGTTTCAGTGGGTTCAGATATTGACTTGGGCCTGAAAGTGATGTTTTAATTATTTATTAAGATCATAATTAAGCATATTAGAAGGTTAGCTATCATGGGATAGTACCTTAAGGTTAAACACCTTAAAAAAGAAATGATTTTACAAAACACACAAAACATTGTATTTTGTGGTTCTACTCTTTTGCTTGTTCCACTATTTTTGTAACTGGGGCAAGAGAAGAGGTCCAATTTGTTTAAGAACATTTAATGTACTCCATAAGCTCTCTGAATCAGAGATTGTTATTAATTCTTCTGCAAACACAACATTGATTTCCATCTACAATTATTTTTTAAGATAAACAATGTCAGTTGAAAAAAAAAATTGTGGCCTTGAGCTATATGAAACATTACACGTTTAACACACTGGTTGACTGGAAAGCCTAGAACATCACTGTAAAGGTGTTAGACATTGTTGGCCTTCAGCAATGAATGGATGCAGCTTTTCTCCAGAAATGCTTTACAGCACCTAACACACTGCTAGTCCACAGTCTCAAAGCCGGAGCCATTCCCACAATACGGATCTTTACTAATAAGTTGTTCTGTGGTACATCATAGCTCCCAAATAGTTCAATTTTTGCTTTGCAGTTTTTAACTTCACCACTTTTTCTATTCAAATCTCTCATATTGCTTTCATCCATGCACAGTATATAATCAAATGAGGCAATGTCTTCTTTCTTATGTCAAGCAATGTGATTTATAGGAATATCATGCTTCTTCATGCAATTTTGCCCTTGATAATCAGGAAGGTTTTCGATCTCATAATTGGATGTTGCAGCACTGTGTATCCTGCAATCATCTGAAATATTTTGTCAGTTGCAAATTTTCTGAAAACCGCTTCTGCAATGGGTGGCCTACAAATGATACTCAAGACATATACACAGCCAACTGGACCACTATGCTGCTATCTTCAAAGGTGCAGAGAGAGACACAGAGTGAACCCCGTCATGGTTTTATCTGCCCCTTCATTTGAGTTCTAAGGAATTCTGGCTCACTATTCTATTGTACTAAAATCACATGTTCTTTGATTCCTGCTATCTCCTTGGAGCATCTTTTTCCCAGAAAGGTCATACAGTCTTTATTTGCACAATATTTTAGCAATGTTTATTGAAATTTTTCTCATTTGTAGGATAATTCTTTTGATGCATGTCTGTCAACTGATTGCCATGTATTATATCCCTCTTTACCTTAGTCTCTCATACTTTAGCTTCTATGCATATATTCTGTATTGGATGCTTTTGTCTTGTTAATTTTTGAAATGGTGCTATCCTCACTGTACTAACCATCTGCTAAAAGGAAGTTGGGAAGGATTTGAAAGAGGCGCGCCATCTTGTTCTCCATAATTCCATGGTATAATGCCAGATAATCTGTAAAATCTGATGCACTTCCTGGCACACAGTGACACACTATAATTGACAGGTTACTTAAGTAGTATTTTTACATTTATCGTGTTAAAGTCATCAAGATCAAAAGCTTTAGATTTGACTTCTGACCAGTATCTCTTATTTGTCTCTACTTCTTAAAAATAATATCCTGTTGGTGAAAATTCTCATAAAATCCTGGTTCTTGCATTCCATGTTGTTTTAGGGACTATATCTCAGTCATCTCATGCTCAGTAACAGGGAAGTGATTCTTAATTCAATGTCTCAGTGTGTGCTCATCATTTTGGGGCTATCTATGGTGATTATTAAAGCCTAAACAGGAAAAGACTGCCAGGGACAAATCTATCATCTGACATCAGATTTATTGACTCACTGAAGCAAGGGACAACATTCCAGAGGAACCATGAAATGCTACCTGCCAAGAAGAAGGAGAGGAGCTACTTTTATAAGGTTTGGGTTCATTCTGAAGCTTTTTGAGGAGAGTCCTAAAGAAGTGGGGATCAACTTGGGCTGGTTGTTATTTCTGAGTGAGGATTAGGAGAATTGAGGATAAACTAGAAATTGAGTACTTTTTGAGGTTAGGGATGATTAGCAATTGGGTATTTCCAGCAATAGATGGATGTAGCAAAGCGGATCTGGGAACATCATTGATAAGGAAGCAGGAATCACTCTAAGAGATGATATTTTGGATGTTCTACAGTTGCAATAAGGCATGGTCTCAGGAGAAACCATATTTCCTATTAACGTTGAAACTGGCTTTATTCCTGTCCTCCAGCCTGATTAATTGCAAGAACATTTTTTTTTTCTTCTTGAGTCCTAGATGCTTTTTTCTCTGCTTCTGTCCTGGGTGGGTTTTGACTCTTTCATGACTAAAATTCAACATGATGTGGGTATTTTCTAACCATCCTCACTTAGCCTTATCCAAATGTCACTGCAATTGTCAATTTCTTCAGGTCATTCTTCTCTAAGGTTATTTTTTTATAGAGGAGTTTTCCACTTTGTAAAATCCCTCCTGCCTCTTTTTTGTGCATTTTGTTTGGTTTTGTGAATGAGAATGAGTTAAGAATGCTATGCTCCTTTATGTCTCTCAAGTGTAGAAGTTATTTTAAGTAAGGACAAGAGTATGAAGCACTGTAGTTTAGAGATAGCATCTTGGTATATTTATTCGCCACAGAATGAGTTTGAGAGAATTCAAGATGTATGACCAGTTAGAAACTAAGGTAAAAAAAAAAATAAAGTGTGGAATGGAAAATCTATTTTGTTGATGCACATGTGACTTCTGATTAACATAACCGATTATGACTATATACAAATACAGAGTTTTGGAAAATAATTCAATCAAATATTCAGGTGTTTTTTTTTTTACATGATCTGTGTTTTCCTATAAATGAATGTTAGCATATACATTGCCTTGTCTAAGAAGATTCCCCCTCATTGAAAACTGAAATTTTAAACCAAAATGAATTTTAGATGTTAACAATTATAGAGGAAATGGCAAGAAGCTGGATGCAGAGTATTTTAAGATTTTTGTGGATCTTAAAAACATAAGATATGGAATTCGACTTTATAAATTACATTGTAGAAACAAAACAGCATAATATGTTAATGTTCATCCTGGAGCAATAGCAATTTAATTTTTAAAAAGGTATATTTTTAAATGAAGTGGAAATATGAAATGTTTAGACAAAATTTTGAATAATTTCAATGGAGACAAAGAAAATCCACATGTATTTTAAAATTTAAAACTGGTAGTTGCAAAACACTTCACTCCATTTATAGTGTGAAAGCCATTTTCTGGTACATACATAAAATAATATTTTTCAAATTTACTATGAACTTCTTTGAACTGATACCTTGTGCTGGAAATGCCATGGTTGTCACATGTATTTGTCACAAAAGTGATTACTGTGAGTGCATTTTCAAGTAAAAAATATACAGAAAAACATATAATCAAAACATGGTTTGAGTGTTCATTCAGACAAAATTAAAACTGGAGTAGTAACAAGCAAAAATATCCTGTCAATTAAAATTAATCCAGTCTGGGGAAGATTTTTTTGTGAGGAAAATGGAAAGAAAAAGGTGCTCTTAAAATTGGAAGCCTATGTTTTGAAAGGAGTTGAGGCAAACATGTAAAAGAGTCATGTCAATGACGAATAAGAGCGTGAATGAAGAGAGAAAGAGTGAGATTTTTTTTCACTAGTGTAAAAATACAACTACTGTTGTATTATCAACACTAATGCATACATAGCACCAGATATAGACCCTGTCATCATTGAATCACTGGTTTGAAATTTATCAAGCAATGAATTCCAAAGCAAATTTTTACTGGAGAATTTTCTTATATGTGCATATAAGCTCAACTGGAATTCTCTTTAAAAAGACATAAAAGTCATTGAATGAAGTGGAGAACTCCAAGAATGTGTAAAACCATATAAATTAGATATTTGATGGAATATAGTATATGAAAATTCCTTTTATTTTAGTTTATAGTTAAAGTAACTATAAAAAATATTTTCCAGTTTTAAGTCACTTTAGTTACTTTCACTGATATTTAAAACAAACCAAACTTGGTTATTATAGAGATGGAGGAAATAGTTTATGTTAGAAGAAAGAAAGGGCTCATTGTTACCACTTCGGGGTCAACAAAATGTCATTCACTTTGCTTTCCTAAATAATATTAAACTTCCTATGTCTAAAACACCAAAATCTTTTCTCATTTTTACAGCTTATAATTTACTGTATTTGCAAGTCAGGTCTCCAAAGATTCAATGAGAAGTCTTTTTTGAAACTGCAGAAATGGAGATGAATGCATGTATATGACTGAAAATTACAGAGGCCATGCCCTCTGATAAAGATGTTATAACTCCAGGACCTTATACTATTGTTAATTGAAACCTCATACAATTTATCCTCCCATGGAATAAGAAGCCATTCAGGGTTCCTAAACTAAAAATAAAATACGTCAATAATGGAAGGTTAATCTAAAGAAATGAGAGTCACCTCAAATAATTTATCTTAGACCTTTACTTTGTCTCCTTATTTATTGGGCTTTCAGCTGCAGCCTGTCAGGCAAAACAAACACCCAGGAGAGGTGGTGGATCTTTGAATTTGGAAGGAGCATTTACAGGTTTGAAGGACATTCGCACCTTTAGTTAGGTGGTTGCAGCAAGTAGGGTAGTCTGGAAACGGTCCACAAATGGATGATTTAGCCTAAAATATTCATAGACAAATTATATTTTTTTCTCCTCACTAATTCCTCTTCAGCAATCATTTCCATCTTTAATAAGATCAGACAATGTATTTCATTTAGCCTGCAGGGTGATGAGAGAAACTACTCGTTGCATACAGTAGTGGTTCGGGCAAAGTCTAAGAAGGACCTCAAGAATGGACAATTTGGGTGGGCCACGGTGGCTCAGTGGCAGAGTTCTCGCCTGCCATGCTGGAGACCCGGGTTCAATTCCTGGTGCCTGCCCATGCAAAACAAAAAAGAAAAAATATATATACTAGTGGCATTATATCAGGAAAGTAGACAATATGAGAGAAATAATAGGGGATTTTAATTTAAATATGGTGATTGTCCTGTTTCCAGCTTTGATGGAATAAGCAAAGCTTGACTAGTCTTCCAACCATAGGCACATATATCCATCTATGGATAAAATGCATGAAACACCAGATTTCAGTGCTTCAGTTTTGATAGTTTCTATCACCTTGTATTGAAATTCTCTGTTCTCTTCTGCAATTTTTATTTGCTATTAAGCCCATCCAATTAAATTTTATGTTCAATATTGAATTTTTATTTCTAGAATTCCATATGTTTGCATATTCTCCATTTCTCTAGTGAATCATTAAACTGTTTCTCAGTATGTTCACTTTTTAAAATCCCCTCAACATATCTATCATATTGCTTGTAAAATAAAGTTCTTATCTGCTAATCCTCTCATCTCTTTCAGGTTGCTCCTATTGTCTGAAAATTTTCCTGGTTGTTGATCACATTTCTGTCTCTTCGAATGTCTGGTACTTTTCATTTTACGGTGGATGTTATGGTTTTATGGAATTTGTTGTCGTTTTTATAAAGTGTTGAGTTTTGTTTTGACCAAACAAAACTTGAGGATTAACTTGATCTTTTACGGCTTGTTTTAAATTTGTATTTTAATAAGCCTAAAGTAGCCTTTACAGTGAAGCTAGATTAACACTACTCCAAAGTGTGGCCTTTCTGGGATGCTAACTAAGTGTCTTCAGTGAAGCTTCTTCACTCTGTCTGAGAAGAACTCCTGTATGACTCAGCCCTGTGAGAATTCTGGGGTCTCTGTTCTGGCAATTGTCTGCTAGTTATTCTTTGCCCAGACTCTCTCTGATTATAAGCAACTTATGATTCATCTGTTATAGTATCTTTAGTTTGATGAAGGTGCTATGATACAGCATTATCACTAAAGGTATAAAAAGTAAGTACTGTGTTAGTCACAGATTCTGTCTCTTTAAAGATAGCCTGAAAATTGTCACAGAGAATTTAGGGTTTCTTCTCTGAGCTGGCATACAGTCACAGATATTTTGGCAGAAGGACTAGCTTTTAGAGAAATGAACCACATGCCATCTTCTTCCTTTAAAACTGTAAAACTGCCCATGAAAAAAAAAAAAAGAAAGAAAGAAAATGATCAGGAAGAATGCATTATTCTGAGACTAGGAATGTTTGAAGGCCAGGAGTGAGACTTTAAGTCCTCTGATTGCCATTCAAATGGAATCAGTCTGGTGACTATTTTGTTTCCTAGGAAACACTCAAAGAACAGGAATGTGTTGCTCTGAGGGGATAGAATGACTAGTGGGAATGGTTGCATCAAGGGATTTACAGTTTTTGTTTGTTTGTTTGTTTTACATTGGGAGGCACCAGGAACCGAACCCAGGTGTCCGGCATGGCAGGCAAGACTTCTGCCACTGAGCCACCATTGTACCATCTTTTTCCTGATGATTTTTAAGTTAAGGAAAGGATGGCACAGAAAGATTATATAACCAAGTTAATATGCTGGTTCTGATGTGAATTCTGGGCTCCTGGCTCCTGGCTCCTGGTCCAAGGCACTTCACTTGCAGACCCCACCTTTCTTCTCTGTCTAACTTGAATAAGCATCCCATTGTCCAAAACACACATGCAGATTCATGTTTGCTATCATTAGGCACTAAGCAAGAAATATACAACCATATTAATTCTTCTATGTATCATCATCCCTCCTGGAAAAATTGATCTCTAAGCTTGTGCATGGTCATATATGCTTCAGGGTGGAGAAGAAAATTATTTTTCAATTTTCCTAATGGTTTGATATAAGAAAGTCAAAAATCAAAATTCTTGTCTCAGATACTCAGGTGTGAATTGACTGCCTTCTAATAAATTGGTGGGTTGATATGAAAATACTCTCTAAAGTTATATTAAAATATTTGTTATCATCACTGTTGGCCAAGAGGCACTCTACTTGTTACTGTTAAAGATATAGCATAATGATATACTCAGAGAGCTTAAACACTAATGTTAACAGAGGGGTAAAACAACTACATAAGTAACTATAACTCAAACCAAAAGATAAGATCTCTCATAGATAAGAGAAGTGTTAAAGGAAAATAATGCTGGGACCCTGAGAAATGGTTTACGGTGAATCTTCATTGAATGTTTTTATCCAGACAGCAATCTTAGAAGAGACACAGAAGCAAGGTGACTTATCTCGATGTTGTAAATGAGAGAGCTAAAGCTCAGAGCACCCAGTTGCTTAGTGTACATTCATCCATATAATTGGTGATGGAATCATTTCTCTAACAATGCATCAAAATTCAAACCCACGGGAAATTATATATTCTTCTTTAGAGCACAGTCTTCTATTTCTAAGGCACTAATTTAGATTAAAACATTTTTAAAATATTCTATTATCACCACATCCTCTGGCAAAAAAAAAACACACACAAAAAAAACAGATAGTCTTAAGGCAAATATCAAGTCCATTTCCAACTGTAACATTTGTTTTGCACTAAAATAATTCTCGAAGTTTCCATTGATGAATTACACAGAAAAAAAAATAGGAATGCTATCTTTCCACCAAGAAAGTATAAAACCCTACTTTCTTAGTATTCTATGAATCCAAATATATCATTTTGGAAGATTGACATTAGATAAATAAAAGCCATGCTGGAAGGAATCCAACAGTAGGCAAATGGCCATGTGACCTTTTTTCTTCCTCTTCATTTTTTTCTAGTGCTCTATTTGGAGCTCTGTATTCCAGTCTGTAACAAAAGGAGGCTGGTGCTGCTGCTGCATTCCTCACCCTGTGTGGGTGAATGTGAGGGAGGATGGCTGTCTGTCAAAAGCAGAAGATGCCTACGGAGTGTCTGAAAATATAAACTGCTTATTGAAAAATGATTGCATGGATTTATCTGCCATGCACAGACTCCCTGGTCCACAGTCATTGAAATTTGAGTGAGGCATATGTGTGGATACATGCAGTGTTGAAAACAACCCTTTACTTCTTAATTAAATGCATTAATTGAATTTTCTTAATATTTCAAAAGTAGGCACTTGAAAATTAACCCCTGATTAGATAATACTGCCTTTATTCAACATTATTCCATTATTAGCAAATAGAGTATTTTTTCATTCACTTTGTTACCCCTTTTAAATATAAAACTGCATTTTTGTAGCATTTTTAAATTCTAAGATGTTAATACTTCATCAATAATTTATGCATGCAGATGTGTAGATTTAAAAGAATATATATCTAACCACAATAGGCTAACACTATTGAGGTAAATTACACCTTTTCAAAAAATTATGAGACAATTAAGTGTAAATTTTATATTTGTTCATGGAAATGAATGAATATAATAAATATATTATAATTGACCCAACAATATGCAGAATTTAGAGGACCATTAAATTTTTCTTTGTTATTCAAACAGCATATGAAATGAATGAACTAGTGTAAGGTGATTACTAGTGAGCAAGTTAGGTTCAAATAATAACATAAGATAAATGAAACATCTCAAATTTTAGTTCTTTCATTCTCATTGTTTCTATGTTCAAATTAAAATAGGGTTTATAAGAAATGTTAATAAACATGACCAGCTTACAATAATTCTGAGAGCACCGAGTTGCCACAATAACACTGAATTTGTATTCCCCATAGTTTTTATGTTCTCATGTTTTTGTTACCAAAAAGAATTCAGTGGTTTCTGGGGAAATTGTCAGGGACATTCTGACTTTTCTTTTTTTTGGAAATATGTGGGACTAAAGCCCAATTACTTTGTAGCACTTACTGAGGCACCACTGTTTCCCAGACAAGATGGAGTTTTCAACATGGCATTCTCCCTTTATCTACTGGTTTATTAATATGGCTAAGAATATTGTGAAAATTGGTGTTAGGATCTGCATCAATTTTGTATAACCAACTTAAGTGTTCACCTGCTGAGAGAATTCATAGGAATAAAACAGCTTATACTCAGGGGGTAATATTATTACAGGAACAGGATATAGTACAATTGCAAGAGAAGAATATGTATTGAAAGGGACCTGCTTTAGTTTGCTAGCTGCCAGAATGCAACACACCAGAGATGGATTGGCTTTCAATAAAAGGGGATTTATTTAGTTAATGTATAGTTCTTCAGAGGAAAGGCAGCTGACTTTCAAATGAGGTTCTTTCTTACATGGAAAGGCACAGGGCAGTCTCTGCTGACCTTCTTTCCAGGCCTCTGGGTTCCAACAGCTTCCCCAGGGGTGATTCCTTTCTGCATCTCCAAAGGCCTGGGCTGAGCTGCAAGTACTGAGGTGAGGTATGCTGAGCTGCTTGGGCTGTGCTACCTTAAGCTCTCTCATTTAAGCATCCAGCCAATTAAATCAAACATCATTCATTGCAGCAGGTATGCCTCCTAGATGACTGCAGATGTAATCAGCAGCAGATGAGATTCACATGCCATTGGCTCATGTCCACAGCAAAAGAACTAGGCACCTTCACCTGGCCAAGTTGACACCTGAATCTAACTACCACAGAACCCAAGATTGCAGATGCCAGCCTTTTTGTCCTCTCAAATTTGGATCTTATAGGACTCAATTTGTCATCAGGTTGAGAAGCAACACTTGCATGTATGTGAAGCACCTTTATATCAGGAAGTTTAAAGTCTGTTCATCATGGAGGTTTCCATGATCAGTGATCTGATCCCATAGGCACATTCAGGGCCATCAGAGCTATATAGCCATTCTTAAATATTAAAACTACATAGACTCCATGAAACCATGTGCAAATCAAAAATCTAATTAGTATTGCCAAATAGTGCTGACAGGCTGGTACATTCTTTCTGTAAAACAACTCATGAACCCATAGTTACAAAATATTACTTATCTTGAATCCCTTTATTATATGTTATTGGTAAAGACTCATTATCATGCTCTGGAAAGCTCTGGAGATAAGAATGTGGTCAATCCATGTCTGTTGAGATTAACCCAAACTGTGAAGACTCTATAATGAACAGGGTAGAAACCAAGGTTCATTCATGCATAGACTGAATGTCTTCAGGAGATATTTTTTATATGCTAATCCTCTTTCTATCAGAAGGTAGAAACCTTATTCAACAGATCAAAGTCAGCAGTAGCAATTCATAATCAGTGTCTGTGACCAAGGCTGACTGTACAATTAGAATGTGCATATTTACATGGCCAGTGAGCTGGCAGAGTGAATGAGAACTAGAGTATCCTCTGAGATGAGAGCTCACAAAGAATGTGGTCTTTTCCCATTTGAGTGGTAAGTGGTGCTAGCCAATTTTTGTTTTCTTTTCTCTCTAGTGAGATTTCTAATTGCACTACGAACATGATCCTAAGATCATCTATAAGCTGAATACCCCCATATATACATCTTCATCACAGCCCTCCTCTCTGAGGCTAGGCACATCTTTCTTTTTGACTGTCTCTTTGAAATATTAATTTTGATATTCCACAAGTCTCTCAAGCTGACCAAGTACAAAACTGAGTCACCAAAATCCCATTAAACTGTTTCTCCTCTACAATAACCCCACACATTCCTAAATGACACTTAGAATATTCATTCGGTCAACTCTCAAGAATGAGAGTCATTCTAGGCTAATGCCGCACATCCAGTCCACCAGGTATATGTCTTGAATCCTTCTGCTTTTCTGTATCACTATTACTGAATATTTTGTTGAGACCAGTATAAGTCTTTAGCTTGCTCAGTGCAACATCTTCATAACCGATATTCATTCCCACTCTTGGTCCCCATTTCTCCATCCCTCATGCAACAGCTGTAGTCTTATTTTTAAAATGCAACTTGATCCCCTACTGAAAGCCTTTCTCTTCAATGCCATTCCACTATATTTAGACCTAAATCCAAAGCATACAATATACAAAGGAGCTGGCCACCACATAATCTAGATCAGTTGACCTCTCCAATATCATCTCATATAATTCTGTAACACATTCACTATGTTCTAGATACACTGGTCTTCTTTCAGACCATTGAAGGAGATAGAACTTTATTCTCCTGTTTCACTTTTTTCAAATTTCATCCTGAATATCACTTCTAAAGTGATGACTGCTACCACCTACCCATCTAAATTATACCCAACCTTTATTCTCTCTCTTGAAATTATTTACTTTATTTACTTCATAGCACTTATTAGCACAGCTATACAAATATATATATATACATATACTTTATATGTATGTCCACATATTTTTGTGTTTACACACGTGCTGGCTTGAAAGGATTATGTACCCTAGAAAAGCCATGGTTTAATCCTAATCAATCTTGTGTGGGCAACCATTTCTTTTAATTCCTATACAATAATGTAGATTGGAAACTAGATTAGGTTAACGCCACGGAGATGTAACTCACCCAATTGTGGGTATTAACCATTCATTAGAGGGAGATGTGACTTCACCCATACCAGGTGAGTCTTCATTAGTTTACTGGAATCCTTTAAAAGAGGAAACATTTTGGAGAAAGTTTCAGGATGACAGGAGAGCAACAAAGCAGAATCATGAGAATGATGAGATCCAGAGCCCACACAACCAGATGCTTTTGGAGACGAAGAAGGAATATGCCCCTAGAAGAGCTTCATGAAATGAGAAGCCTGGAGAGAAAGCTAGTATACATTGCCATGTTCACCATGTGCCTTTCCAGTTGAGAGAGAGACCCTGAACCTCATTGGCCTTCTTGAATCAAGGTAAGTTTCCCTGCATGCCTTAGATTGGACATTTCTATAGATTTGCTTTAATTTGGACATTTCTACAGCCTTAGAACTGTAAACTAGCAACTTATTAATTTCCTCTTTTAAAAAACTGTTCCATTTCTGGTATGTTGCCTTCTGGCAGCTAGAAAACTAGAACAACACACATACACACAAAAATATTCATCTATTTGATATTTGTGTCTCCTTCTAGAAAAGAAATTCCAAGATGACCAGCAAATGTTTGCTTTGTCCATCCATTTATCCATCCCTCATGCAGCACAGAACCTGGTTGTTGGAGAGACCCAATAAGTATGTGTTGAGTGAATTAGTGATATGGATAGTTAGAAGGGGACGAACTTGAAGAAGAATCCAAGGAGAAGGAGTTCGATTTTCAAAAAGTCTTAGCTAAATGAAGGGGTTACAGACAGGAGAATAAGCAGGGTCCAGAGGGTTCTCAGTACCTAAACTAGTAGAACAGTGCCAATAAGCATGGCTGACCTATACTTAGGCTATGGCAGAGACAAACAACTTTTATGCTATTTCTATATTGTCTTATTGTGATGAATAGCCCTTAGTCTTTGACTGTGGTTGGATATAGAATTCAGGTAGCTATCCAGACAGAATAGAATAAGCACTATTTATTTCATATGGAAAAGCTGTTTTCTTTGAAGCCACCATGGTAGCATTACCATTAAATTTAAATTTAAATGCATACTATTAAATACTGATTTGCCACAATTAAACAAAATTATTGATTCCCATAGACTATTTGATGGTGCTATACTAGTTTGAGGCTATTTTGTTACCCCAGAAAAGCCATATCCTTTAGCCCTCATTCAATATTGCTGAGTGGAATGTTATTGATTGTTTCCATGGAGATGTGGCCCACCCATTTGTGGGTGATAACTTTTGATTAGGTGGTTTCCATGGAGATGTGTCTCCACCCATTCAAGGTGGGATTGCTTACTGGAGCCCTTCAAGAGGGAACCATTTTGGAAAAAGTTTTAGAGCCATGTGAGCCACCAAAACCAGCAGAGCCAACAGAACAGACAGAGCCCTGGGGACGCCATTGAAAGGAAAGCTAGCAGATCTCTCTGTGTACCTTTCCAGCTGAAAGAGAAGCCCTAAACATCATCGGCCTTCTTGAACCAAGGTATCTTTCCCTGGATGCCCTAGATTGGGCATTTTCATAGCCTTGCCTTAAATTGGACATTTTCACAGCCTTAGAACTATGAACTTGCAACTTAGTAAATTCGCCTTTTTAAAAGCTGTTCTGTTTCAGGTATATCATATTCCAGCAGCTTTCAAACTAGAACAAATGCTAATGGGAAGAAACACAGTATAATAGAAATAACATGAAGTTTACAATCTATCAGACCTAAATTTGAGACCTAATTCTGACAATTTACTAGTTATTGGGTTGGGGGAAAGTTACCCTTCTTTCTTATACTAATTTTTTCACTTATTAAAGTGGACGTGTATTTCCTTCTGACAGGGTTTATAAGGGGTGGGGGTGGGGGACAGCATAAAAGAATGTGTGGGATAATAAATTTCTCAGTTCCTGGCACAGGATACAAAGCTGTAGATGATCAAAAGTTGTTGATGTAATTTTATTGAAGTTTTTAACCTAATTTGTTAATGAAGAAGCCAAAGTATGCAGTGTTTTCAAGAGAGGGCAGAGCACAGTTATTGACTTAAGATTTATTTGTTTGGATGTGAAATTTGAGTCCATGGGATTGATTAGATATATGGAAAATTCAAGAGAACAAACGTGGAGAATTCCAGTGATGTACAGCTACCTTACTTTCAAATATGATTACATTGATCCATTTACTGAAAAAATATATTTTCCACACATTTATAAAATATTCCATGAATCCACCAGTAGGTTGTGCAACTTTATATTCTATCATATTGTTACTGTTTATTGTACTGCAATGTAGATGCTTCCATTTCTACCATCTAATGAAACATCTAGATGCTAAGTCATGCACACATCTATTGGCAAGTTGCTTTACTACCGAACAATAATAATACTATAACTCATCTATGCATAAATAAGAATTATGAGGTCCTAAAAAGTTGAGTTTAAAAGACCAAAATTGAACAGCAAATATATTGTCTCATACTGAAAAACCACATGTAAAGTAGTGACACCTATTTGGTTTCTTTAAGTGGTTGTTTCATGTTTAGAATTAAGCAGCAATAATTTGCCCCTTGCCACTTTCTAATTATTCCTATAAAAATGGCATCAAGATTATGAGTCAAAGGAATGCCATCCATAATACTTGTGCAAAGGAAGTATGAGAATTCAAACATAAACATTCATTTTACCACCCATTCTCTACCGCATATATGGCTCTTGGGTCATGCTGATGTTATCAGATGGGTTAGGGACAAGGGTAAAACCACTGCAAAT
>PVIY010004435.1:18277-103263 GCA_004026745.1 Myrmecophaga tridactyla | reverse complement strand
GGGGCAGGGGTGTTTGGAGTGCGGGAAGTAGGGGTGGGTGATGGGGCTCAGGTGCACAGGGTGTGAAGTGAGTTGTGGGTCATGGAGCTGCACTGGTGAGGGTAGCGCATTCAAAGAACATGGCTTGGCTTTCTTCCTGGTCCCTGTCTCCCCAGCTGTGCACTCCTGTGGGCTCCATGTTTCCACGTTAGGCTTCAGTTTTCTACTTCTCAGTTCCTTAGCTTTTGCAACCAAGGTTGCCCTATGTAGTGCAGAAGACTCTCCCAGGTCAGTTGTACTCTTGAAACACCATCTCAGTTGCCATCCCATCCCTTCTCTAACTTTTTCTTGGAGCAGGGCTGAAGTCGATCTACCTTATTCTGCCATCTTCCTGGAACTCCCTCCTTGTTGTTTGGATTTGCACTTTTCTAATAGCCAGTGAGTTTGAGCATCCTTTCATATATTTTTTGATCCATTTGTGTTACTTCTTCAGAAACGTGTCTGTTCATATCTTTTGCCACTTTTCATTTGGGTTGTTTTCTTTTTCTTGTTAAGTTTTAGGATCTCTTTAAATATTCCGGATATTGAACCCTTATCTAATATATGGTTTCCAAATTTTGTCTCTCATTGCATAGGCTGCCTTTTTATTTTCCTGACAAAGTCTTTTGGTGCACAAAAGTGGTGGGGTTGTTTGTCTGTTTTTAGTAGGTCCTTTTTATCTATTTCTTTTTTCATTGTTCATGCTTTGGGTATAAGATCTAGGAAACCACCTCTGACTGCAAGACTTCTAAGATATTTCCCTACATTTTCTCTAGAAGTTTTATGGACATTTAGGTCTTTGACCCATTTTGAGTTAATTTTTGTATGAGGTATGAGAAATGTGTCCTCTTTCATTCTTTTGGATATGGAGTTCTAGTTCTCTAGACACTATTTATTGAAGAGGCTGCTCTGTCCCAGTTGGATTGGCTTGACTGCCCTATCAAAGATCATTTGTCCATAGATGAGAGGGTCCATTTCTCAACACTCAATTGGATTCCATTGGTCAGTACCTCTATCTTTATGCCAGTACCATGCCGATATGCTTTAAAGCCAAGTAGTGTGAGACCTCTTACTTCATTTCTCTTCCTAAAGAAATTTTTAGTTATCTGGGGTACCATGCCCTTCCAAATAAATTTGGTTATTGGCTTTTCTATTTCTGCTAAGTAAAGTTGTTGGGATTTTAATTGGTATTGCATTGACTCTATACATCAATTTCAGTAGAATCAACATCTTAGATATATTTAGTTGTCTACTCCATGAATAAGGTATGTGTTTCAATTTGTTTAGATCTTTTTAAATTTCTTTTAGTAATTTATTGTAGTTTTCTGAGTATAGGTCTTTTGTGCCCTTGGTTAAATTCACTGCTAAATATTTGATTATTTATGTTGCTATTGTAAATGGATTTTTCCCCCTTGATTCCCTCTTCAGAGTGCTCATTACTAGTGTATAGAAACAGTATTGATTTTTGGGTATTGATCTTGTACCCTGCCACTTTGCTGTACTTATTTATTAACTTTAGTATCTTTGCTGCCAATTTTTCAGGATTTTTGACATATAATATCATGCCGTCTTCAAACAGTGAAAATTTTACTTCTTCCTTTCCAATTTAGATGCCTTTTATTTATTTATTTATGTCTTGTCTAATTGCCCTAGCTAGAACTTTGAGCACAATGCTGAATAACAGTGGTGACAATGGGCATCCTTGTCTTGTTCTGGATCTTAGAGGGAAGCTTTCAGTCTTTCCTATGAAGTATGATGTTAGCTGTGAGTTTCTCAAATATTCCCTTTATTATGCTCCCTTTTATTCCTAGCCTTTGAAGTGTTTTCATCAATAAACAATATTGAATTTTGGCAAATGCCTTTTCTGCATCAATTGAGATAATCGTGATTTTTTTCACTTTGATGTGGTGTATTATATTAATTGATTTTTTGTGTGTTGAACCAGCTTTGCATACCTGGGATAAATCCCACTTGGTGGTGGTGTACAATTCTTTTAATATGCTGTTGGATTCTATTTGCAAGTATTTTGTTGAGAATATTTACATCTTTATTCATTAAAGAGATTGGTCTGTAATTTTCTTTTCTTGTAGTATATCTGTCTTTGGTGTTAGAGTGATGTTGGCTTCATAGAATGAGTTAGGTAGCTTTCCCTCTTCTTCAAAATTTTTTTGAAGAGTTTGAGCAGGATTGGTAGTAATTCTTTCTTAAATTCTTGGTAGAATTCACATGTGAAGCCACCTGGTCCTGGACTTTACTTTTTGGGGAGCTTCTTGATGACTGATTCAATCTCTTTACTTGTGATTGGTTTGTTGAGGTCATCTCTTTCTTCTCAAGTCAGTGTTGGTTGTTCATGCTTTTTTTAGGAAGTTGTTCATTTCATCTATGTTGTTTAGTTTATTAGCATATGGTTGTTCATAGTATCCTCTCATTATCTCCTTTGCTTCTGTGGGGTCAGTAGTTATGTCACCTCTGCCATTTGATTTTATTTGCATCCCCCTTTCTTTCTCCCCTTCTCTCTCTTTTCCTCTCTCCTTTTTCTTTTTGTCAGCTTAGCTAAAAATCCAATGACTTTATTGATTTTTCTCAAAGAACCAACTTCTGGTTTATTAATTTTCTCCATTGTTTTCATGTTCTCAATTTCATTTACTTCTGCTATAATCTTTGTAATTTCTTTATGTCTGTTTGCTTTGGGTTAGTTTGCTGTTCTTTTTCTAGTTCCTTTGGGTGTACAGTAAATTCCTCAATTTTTGCTCTTTCTCCTTTTTTAATATAGGCATGTAGGGCAATAAATTTCCCTCTCAGCACTGCCTTTGCTGCATCCTATAAGTTTTGATATGTTGCATTTTTATTGGCCTCAAGGTACTTACTGACTTCTCCTGTAATTTCCTCCTTGACCCACTGGTTGTTTAAGAGTGTGTTCTTTAGCCTCCATATATTTGTGAATTTTCTGGCATACCAGGTGAAAGACATGATCTGAGATACTGTTTTGTGTGATTTTTCAATCTTTTTATTTCATTATGATCTGAGATAGTGTTTTGTATGATTTTCAATCTTTTAAAATTTATTTAGACTTTCTTTGTAACCCAACATGTGGTCTATCCTGGAGACTGATCCATGAGCATTTGAGAAAAATATTTATCCTGCTGTTGTGTGTTGCAATGTTCTGTAACTATCTGTTAAATCTAGTTCATTTATCATATTATTCAAAATCTGTTTCCTTATTGATCCTGTCTAGATGTTCTATCTATTAATGAGAGTTGAACTCTCCAAATATTATTGTAGAAGTGTTTACTTCTCCCTTTAGTATTATCAGTGTGTGTCTCATGTATTTTGGGGTACCCTGGCTAGATGAATAAAGATTTATGATATGTTTTCTTGAGGAATTGTTACTCTTATTAATACATAGTATGCTTCTTTGTTTCTTTTGACTGTTTTCCATTTGAAGTCTAATTTGTTGGATATTAATATAGCTACCCTTGCTCTTTTCTGGTGATTGTTTGTGTGAAATAACTTTTTTCAGCCTTTGCTTTCAATCTAGTTTTGTCCTTGGGTCTAAAGTGAGTCTCTTGTAGACAGCATATAGATGGATCCTCTTTCTTAATCCATTCAACCAGTCTACGTCTTTTGATTGGGGAGTTTAATCCATTAACATGGAATGTTAATACTGCAAAGGCAGTACTTTCTTCTATCACTTTGTCTTTTGGATTTTATATGTCATAACTTGTTTTTTTTTTCTTTCTCTTTTTACCCTAATGGTAATCTTCACTATATACTCTTCTTTAGACCCCTCTCTCCTGTCTTTTCTTATCTGCCTGTAGTGCTCCCTTTAGTATTTCTTATAGAGCCTGTCTCTTAATCACAAACTCTCTCAGTGACTGTTTGCCTGAAATATTTTAAACTCCCCTTGTTTTTTTTCTTTTGCATGGGCAGGCACCAGGAATCAAACCTGGGTCTCTGGCATGGTAGGCAAAAATTCTGCCACTGAGCCACCATCGCACTGCCCCACCCCACCCCCGACCTCCTTGTTTTTGAAGGACAGTTTTGCTGGATATAGAATTCTTGGTTGGCAATTTTCTCTTTCAGTATCTTAAATGTATCATATACTGCCTTCTTGCCTCCATGGTTTTTGCTGAAAAATCTGCACATAATCTTATTGAGCTTCCTTTTTTGTGATGGATTCCTTTTCTCTTACAGCTTTCAGAATTCTTTGTCCTTGACATTTGACAATCTGATTAGTAGGTGTTTTGGAGTTGGTCTATGCAGATCTATTCTGTTTGGGGTACACTGGGCTTCTTGGATCTATAATTTTCTTTCATAAGATATGGGAAATTTTCAGTGATAATTTCCTCCATTATTCTTCCTGTTCCTTTTTCCTTCTCTGCTCCTTCTGGGACGCCCATAACATGTATATTTGTGTGATTCATACTGTCATTCAATTCCCTGAGACCTTGCTCAGATTTTTCCAGTCTTTTCCCTATCTGTTCTTTGTGTATAGGATTGCAGATGTCCTATCCTCTCCTTCACTAATCCTTTCTTTTGCCTCTTTGAATCTGCTGTTGTAAATCTCTATTGGGTTTTTCATCTCTTGTATCATTCCTTTCATTTCTGTAATTTCTGTTATTTGTTTCTTCATGCTTTTAAGTTCTTATGTATGGATGCCCAATGTCTTCTTTATATACCTCTTCTCTTTTGCCATATCATCCCTCAACTCCTTGATTTGATTTTTTGACTTGATTCAGCATGTTTGATTGAGCATTAACTAATTGTTTCAACTCTTTGGTCTCATTTGAACTGTTAGTTTGTTCCTATGATTGGTTCATATCTTCAATTTTCACTCTTTTACTGAAGGTTTTCTTGTTGGTTGGCTTTGTTCTCTGTTTGTTTTAGTTTGTTGAAGCTGCCAGAATGCAATATACTGGAAATATGTTGGCTTTTATAAAGGGAATTTATTAAGTTACAAGTTTTCAGTCTAAGGCCATAAAAATGTCCAAATTAAGGCACTCAGATAAAGATAACTTGACTCTGGAGAGAGGCCAATGTCTGTCACATGGGACATATGGCTGGCATCTGCTAGTTTTTGTACCCAGTTCTGCTGCTTCCAGCTTCTGATTCTAGTGTCTTCCTTTCTAAGCATCTGAATTGCTCTGGGCAAAAATTTGGGTTTTTCTCTTAGCTTAACATGTCCCAGAGCTGAAGATTTCTTCCCTTAGGGTTGGCTATTTTTGTGAGTCCTTGCTTAAGATCCTTGCCACTTCTGTATCTATCTCCAAATACCTGCATCTATGTCACTTCTGAAGCAACTCTCTAGCTTCTGTCAACTCTCTCAGCTTCTGGTGTCTCCTGGGGCTTCTGCTTTTCCAAATGTCTGTTTCTGCATCTGTATCTGAGGTTTCTTCAGAATGTTTCCCATTTTAAAGGACTCCAGTAAACTAATCAAGACTCACCTTGAATGGGTGGAGTCGCATCTTCATCTAATTAAAGGCCACACCCACAATTGGGTGTGTCACATCTCCATTGAAGAAATCTATTCAAAGGGTCACACCCACAATTGAGTGGGTCACTCTACATAGAAACAATCTAATCAAAGGTTTAATGCTACAATATTAAATCAGGATTAAAAGAATGAGGCTTTTCTGTGGTACATGAAAGTTTCAAACCAGACTACTGCTTTTTGGCATTCAGTTCAACTTATTCTAGACCTGTAGAATAACTTCTATTTAACTGTTCAGAATTTTTCAGCTTTTGATTTTCTGATTCTTGCCTTGCCTAAATAGATCCTTTTTTGAGGCAAGACTCCCCAGATATGATTGACCCCAGTCATATTTTCCCAGACAAGGCAGGCCCAGTTCTCAGGAGGAGGGTGTAATCAGCATGAAATTTCTCTGAAGCTGAGTCCCAACATGTTGTTTGACATTTCCTAAGAACCTTTTGACTCAGTGCTTTTCCCATCCTGCCCAGCTAGTGGTGCTTGTCAGCACGCAGCTCCCTATTGGCATAGAGTGGTGTGGTGTGCTTGGTTCTCAGCCTGCCAGGGATGTAGTTGAGACAGAGGAGGTGGGGAAAGATGGCAGCATAGGTAGGTGTGGAATTTAGTTAATCATTCAGAGCAGCTAGTAAATACCCAGGAACTGCCTGGAACAACTGGGGGACAGCCACAACTAGACACACATCGTACACCAGTCTGGAACAGGTGGAGGGGCCAGAGATCACACCATAGAACTGTGAGTAAAGCCCCAAACCATGGAGGCTGGTTCCTCTCCCCCACTGCCAAGTCAGGCTGCTGGAGACACTTCCCAGTGGGGATAAAGAAGCTCTCTCTACTGAGAGGAAGAGAAAGGAGATAAATAAGCTCCAACTGTGGTTTTCATTAACAAATTTGGACTGCTGAATACAAACTTCAAGCACAGATAAACCCAGTGAAGGCAGGGAAGCAACCCTGAAGTCCCTTTCTCCTGGCAGAGAGGAAAAGGGGCTGACAAAGAAAACAAAGCAAAACAAAAAATGGAAGATTCTGGATTTGGCCAAGCTCAGAATACTAGAAAAGGGCTGTGTCCCTTTATAGAGCCAAGTACCAACTCCAGCTACTGACTGGTGACCCTTGGGTGCTGGGAACTGGCTCTAAAAGGAGATTTTAGCTTTTTTTTCTTTCTTTCCTTCTCTCTCTTTCTCCCCCCACCCCCACTTTTTTTTTTTCTTTTTTAATAATTCTAACTAGCTCATTAGAGAAAGCCACAGGCATTTTCAATTTGCAGCATGGACCCAGGCAAGGGCAGAGTTAAGATAGGTTTGAGAGTCAAAGTAGCAAGTCAAGGGAAAGAAATAATTCCCTAAAGGGTGTATCTTCCCCAAGAAAAGGGGTGGGGTAGGCAAGTGGAGTCCTGCATTCCAAGAAGCCAGACCCAAGGCACTGGGAATCAGAAATAGCTTAAGCTTGCCTTCCACCTCAGCCTTGTCTCAGGTCCTTTATATTTAAAGAAACGACTGATAATTCAAGAATTTTTTTTGCCATTTTCCTCTTAGGCATTTGTAAGTTTTATACATTTTTGTTTTCTTTCAGTTCTTCCAATCCTCTCTGTTGTTTTAATTGTTTGTGATCTGTACAGAGTTCTTTAAAATCCCTTCTTATTTCCTTCTGTGCATAATTCTTCCTATGCTCTTTGTAGTTACCATGAAGCCTAAGTTTAACATTCAAAATCTGTAACAATCTCCTTGATTTGATGCCATCCTAAATTCAATATCATATACAAACTATGTTTCCCTTTGTCCCAACACCTTTAGGTAGGTCTTGCACAAATTATGTATTTATATGTTGAGTCTAAAACCATTGACTTACCAGTTATTTTTATGTATTTGCATTCCAGATCCTGTAGGAAATAAAAAGTGGTGTTCCAAATCAAAATACAAAAGTACCAGCATTTATATTTACCCATTTGTTACCTTTACCACATCGTTTCCACATAGACCTTTGCTCTACCGTCTAGTGTCCCTTTCTCCCTGAACAACTATATTTAGCATTTTTCATAGGTCCAGTCTAGTGGTGACCAAATCCCTCAGCTTTGCTTATCTGGGAATGTCTTAATCTCTCCCTCCATTTTAAAAGACGATTTCAAAGGATACAGAATTTTGTTTGGCACTTTTTTTCCTTCCAACATTTTAAACATGTCATCCCTCTACCTTCTTGCCTCCATGGTTTATGAGAAATTAGTGCTTAATATTGTTGAGGCTCCCTTGTACATGACATGTTGCTTTTCTTTGATGGCTTTCAGAATTCTGTCTTTGGCATTTGATGGTTTATGATCTGCCTCAGTATAGGTCTATTTGGTTTTCTCCTGTTTGAGGTCTTTGAAAAATTTGATATTTATAGGCATATCGTTCATTAAATTTTGGACTTTTCAGTCATTATTTTCTTTGAATTTTCTCTCTGCTCCCTTCCTGCCTCCCTTCTGTAACTCCCATAATACATATGTTGGCTTGCTTGATGGTGTCCCACAGGCTCTGTTAACTTTTCTTCTTTTTATTTTCTGATCCTCCTAATAAACAGATTCAATTCTCTTATCTTCAAGTTCACTGAATCTTTCTCCTGCCAATTCCAATCTGCTGTTGAACCCTACTAGGATTTTTTTTTTTTTTTGCCACCCCCAGCTCTCTTTTGGTTACTATTTGCATGAAATATCTTTTTCCATCCTTTCACTTTCAACCTATTTGTGTCTAAGGTGATTCTCTTGCAAGCAACATAATAGTTGGATCGTGTGTTTTTATCCATTCTTCCGACCTGTATTTTATGACTGGGGAGTCTAATCCATTAATCTCCAGCATTATTACCGTAAAGGCAATACTTACTTCAGCCATTTTGTCCTTTGGTTTTTATATTCATACCTTCTATTTTTTTGTCTCTCTTTTTCTTTATTGCGACCTTTTGTTCTGTATAGTTGATCATTTGTGACATATCTGACTGATGCCTTTCTCGTTTCTGTAAATTTTAAAAAAACTTTCTTTGTGTTTACCCTGGGGTTTATTTTATACAACCTACATGTATAATCTACCATATTGAAAAGATACCAACTTAGCTTCAATAGCATACACATTTTCCACTCCCATACCGCCTTGTTCCCCTCTCTTTATGTTGTTTTTGTCCCATTTTACCACTTTATATTTTGTATGTCCATTATCAGGAAATATGCCTTTTTCTTGTGCAAATTGTATTCTGACCCCTATATGAATTAAAGAGTAGAGTTGTATATTGAGGATACAGTACTATTGGGTTTTCAATTTACCCTTTTTTGTTACTTTTACAAAATTTACTCCTCTAGGGAAGTTTTTGTTCTGTTACTGAAGTTTTTAGTTCTATTTATTTCATTTTTATGACTTCTGTCTCTTCATTGATAGTGTTTTGTGTTCATCTACTGTTTTCTAACTCTTTTTAGCTCTTTGTATGCCCCTTTAGCTTTTTGTGCATATTTATGGCCACTTTAAAACATTTTTATTGTGAAATATAACATATACAAAGAAAAAGCAATGATTTTCAAAGTACACTTCAATAAGTAGTCACAGAATGGATTTCAGAGTTTGTTATAGGTTAACATTTGACTATTTCAGATTTTTCCTTCTTGCTGCTCAAAAACACTGGAGGCTAGAAGAGATAACAATATAATGATTCAGCAGTCATACTCATTTGTTAAATCATATTTTCTCTGTTATAACTCCTCCTTCTCTTTTGATCCTTTTCCCAATCTATAGGGATCTTTAGGCAATGCTGGTTCTGAATTTTTTTCATATTGAGAAGGGATGTTGACATTAAAGGATGGGGGGTGTAATTAGTTGATAGACTTGGATAATCTTCATGGGCTAGCTGTTTTTAAGAGTTAACAGGAGTGATTTTGGCTGGGGCTTAGCAAACCATGGCAATTAGCCCTAACTAACTGAAGCTTGCATTAGAGTAGCTGCCAGAATAGCCTCTTGACTCTATTTGATCTCTTAGCCTCTGATGCCTTATGTTATTACAGTTCTTTTCTCCATTTTAGTCAGGAAGGCATTGTTGATTCCATAGTTCCAGGGTCAGACTCAACCCAGGGAGTCTTGCCTTATGTTGTCAGGGAGACTTTCAGTCCTGAATGTCATGTTGCACATGGTAGGGACCTTAATGAATTTACTTGCAGAATTGGGCTTAGGGAGAGAGTGGTCACATCTGAGCAATAAAAGAGGTTTCCTGGAAGCAACTCTTAGGTCTTGTTATAGGTAGTCTTGGCTTCTCCTCTATAAAAATAAATTTCATAGGGGCAAACCTCAAAATCACGTGCTTGGTCTATTTTCTTGTGAGTCCCCAAGGGTTGAGAAGGTGGCTAGGGAGTCCCAAATGAGAGAGTTTACTAGTTCCACATATATATATGGAATAGTTCCATATATATTTATATACACATACATATATATATATATATACACACACACACACACATATATATATATTTCCCTTCAGACCCTCAAGTGACTCTACCAAGACTTTTTAATTATCAGCCCACCATAGTCTGAGATGTATTCTTGTATTACATTAAGCTATTCATAATTCCAAGGCCTCATTTCCATTCTGGACTCCAGAAGTTTGGTTTTTCTTTAAATGAGCTATCCAGACAGGTTGATTCAGATTGTGTGTTACAGAAAATTTAGGTTCTAAACATAGTAAACCTCTGCCTTTGGTCTCATACCATAGGTGAAGGTCCTGAGTACGTACACTAACATCTTTTACCCTGTATTCTGAGTGGCCATAGTATCAGCCAGATTGGTTTCATTTTTAATCTCAATTGAGGCCTGATCTCATTTTCAGTTACTTTAACTGTTATCGTTTGTAGGTATGCTAACTTTCAAGGCTGCAGTACTTCATTTCTGGATCTTAAGTGTGACAGAATTACTCAAAGTTTCAGGGAAATAGCAAGTGATACACATATAGCACAGTGTTTCGGAATCTAGAAGTATACCATGCAACTTCAGACTGACTGTGGCTGCTATAAGAGCTTAAAATCTAGGGTCCAATTTTCTTATAAGTATTTTCTGAAAGAGACCTTAGCATGTTTGTTCTTTTGTTTCTGGCTTATTTTACACAACATGTTGTCCCAAGGTTTACTCCATTCATTGTGTGCCTCACAACCTCATTCCTTTATGTAGCTGTACCATATTCCATCTTATAAATGTATCACAGTTAGCCATTCTGCTTCTCAGTCATTGTACCCTTTGGCTCCCTCCATCTTTTGGGCATCATGGGTAATGTCCAAAGTAAACAGACCCTATCTTACAGTATCCTCTCTTGGTTGTACATTCAGCAGCACTCTCAATTTTAGATGATTTCCATTGGTCCATAGAGACAAAGAACTGACAAACACAGTGTCACCAAATATCAAATAAAAACTACCCCTTATCATTTGTCCCTCCCCCACAATTAGTTGCTCTTGGTAATGCTATGGTACTGTTGATGTCTTTCTGTTAATTATTGGCCATAGCATGCATTTTTAGCTTTCCTCCCATACCCCTCTACTATTGACTCTTTGTCCAACATCAAACCTTTTAAATAGTTTATGTAACTTCCCCCCAGTTCTACTTTTGTGTACCTCTAGGTGTGCTATACTCTATAGTGTAACCTCTGAGATTCCCTTTACCAGAGTCATAATAGTGAAATCATACAGTATCTGTCCCCTTGTGCCTGACCTACCCCACTCAGCACTATGTCCTCAAGGTTCATCCATGCTTTCACATGCCTCAGGACCTCATTCTGTCCAACTGCTATACATTATTCCATCACATTCATATACCACACTCAATCCATCCACTTGTCCATCAGTGGGCACCAGACCATTTCCATCCTCTGGCAATTGTGAACAGTGACACCACAAACATAAGTGTGCAAATGTTCATTCATGTCATTGCCCACAGCTCTTATGGGAATATACCAAGTATTGGTATTGCCAGGTGATATGGCAACTCGATACTTAGTTTTCTTAGGAATTGTCAAACTGTTCTCCACAGTGGCCAGACCGTTACACATTCTTACAAACAGTGAACAAGTGCACCAACCTCTCCATATCCTCCCCAACATTTGTGGTCTTCTGTTTGATAGCAGACTTTCTCACAGGTATGAGGTGATATCTCATTGCCATCCTGACCCATGCATCCCCCATAGCAAATGAAAATGAATGTCTCCTCTTGGGCTCCCTACCCATCCACAAGTGCCCTTTGGAAACATGTCCATTCATATCCTCTGCCCATCTTATAATCAGGCCATTTGTTCCCCTATTGTTGAGCTCTATAATTTCCTTATGTACACAGGATACCAAGCCTTTATCTGATATGTGGTTTCCAAACATCCCTTCCCACGAAGTTGGCTACCTCTTCACCTTTTTGACAAAGTCCTTTGAGGCACAGAATCTCCTGATCTCAAGGAGTTCCCATCTATCTATTCTTTCCTTCACCACATGTGCTGTAGGTGCAATGTCTAAGAAGCTACCTTCTGTTACTAGATCTTGAAGATGTTTTCTTGTATTCTCCTCCAGAAGTTCCATGGTACTGGCCCTTAAATTTAGGTCCTTAATCCATTTTGAGTTAATTTTTTGTATAGGGTATAATTTAGGGGACCTCTTTCGTTCTTTTGGCTATTGATAACTATTTCTTCCATGCCTATTTATTGAACAGACTACTCTGTCCCAGTTCAGTGGGTTTGGGGGTCTTATTGAGGATCAATTGTCCATAGATTTGGGGTCTATCTCTGCACTCTCTATTTAATTCCATTGGTTGAGACTTCTGTCTTTGTGTCAGTACCATGCTGTTTTCACCACTGTGGCTTTATAGTAAGCTTTAAAGTCAGGAAGTATTAGTCCTCCCACTTTGCTCTTCTTTTTTATGATATCTGTAACTATTCAGGGTTTCTTTCCCTTCCAAATAAATTGGATAACTAGGTTTTCCAAGTCTTCAAAGTAGGTTGTTGGGATTTCATTTGTATTGCATTGAATCTGTAGATCAATTTGGGTAGAATTGACATCTTAACGACATTCAACCTTCCAATCCATGAGCATGGATCTATTTAAGTCATTTTAAAATTTCTTTCAGCAATGTTCTATAGTTTTCTGTAGTACCTTGACATCCTTGGTTAGGCTTATTCCTAGATACCTGATTCTTTTGGCCACCATTTTGGATGGAATTCATTCCATAGCTGTCTCCTCGTTTAAGTCACTGTTTGTGTATACAAACATTACTGATTTTTGCACATCAATCTTGTATCCCACCACTTTGCTGAATTTATTTATTTGCTCAAGAAGCTTTATCATAGATTTCTCAGAATTTTCCAGGTATAGAATCATGTCATCTTGCAAATAATGAAAGGTTACATCTTCCTTTCCCATTTGGATGCCTGATTGCCCTATCTAGAACTTCTAGTACAGTGTTGAATAATAGTGATGACAGAGGGCATCCTTGTCTCATTCCTAATCATAGGGTGAATGCTTTCATTCTCTCACTATTGCGTATGATGCTGACTATGGGTTTTTCATATATGCCCTTTATCATATTGAGGAAGTTTCCTTCAAGTCCTACCTTTTGAAGTATTTTTATCGGGAAAAGATGTTGAATTTTGTCAAACGCTTTTTCAACATCAATTAAGATTATCATGTGACTTTTCCCTTTTGATTGTTAATTGATAGATTTTCTTGTGTTGAACCACCCTTGCATTCCCAGTATAAACCCCATTTGCTTATGATGTATAATAGTTTTAATTTGTCATTGTTTTCAATTTGATAATATTTGCTGATAACTTTTGCACCTATGTTCATTAGGGATACTTGTCTGTAGTTTTCCTTTCTTATAGCATCTTTATCCAGTTTTGGTATTAGAGTGATGCTGGCTTCATAAAATGAATCATGTAGCATTCATTTTTCCTCAAATTTCTGGAAGAGTTTGAGCAGGATTGGTGTTAGTCTTTTTGGAATGTTTGATAAGATCCCCTGTGAAGCCATCTGGCCCTGGGCTTTTCTTTGTAGGAAGATTTTTAATGGTTGATTGACTCTCTTTACGTGTAATTGGTTTGTTAAGATCTATTTCTTTTTGAGTCAGTGTAGCTTGTTTGTACATTTCCAGGAATTATCCATTTCCTCTAAGTCACCTAGTTTGTTGGCATATAGTTGTTCAAAGTATCCTCTTATGATTTTTTCTTTTTTATCTTCAGGGTCTACTGTAAAGACCCTTCTGTCATTTCTGATTTTTATTTGCATCCTTTGTTGTCTTTTCTTCTTTACCTAGCTAGGGGTGGTCCATCAATTTTATTGATATTCTCAAAGAACCAAGTTTTGATTTTGTTGATTCTATTGTTGTTTTGTTCTCTAATTCATTTATTTCTGCTTTTATCTTTGTTATTTATCTTTTATTTGTTTTGGACTTAGTTTGCTGTTCTTTCTCTAATTTCTCCAGGTGAGCAGTTGAGGCCTCAATTTTTGCTTGTTCTTGTTTTATAATATTGGCATTTAAGGCAATAAATTTCCCTCTTAGCAATATCTTTGCCGATTCCTGTAAGCTCTGATATGTTATATTCTCATTTTTATTCATTTCCAGATATTTACTGATTTCTCTAGAAGTTTCTTTTTTGACCCACTGATTATTTAAGAGTGTGTTATTTAACCTCCGTATATTTTTTTAAAGTTCTGGTTCTTTGATGATTATTAATTTCCAGCTTCATTTCATTGTGGTCAGAGAAAATACTTTGGATAATTTCAATCTTATTAAATTTATAAAGATTCATTTTGACCCTAGCATTTGGTCTATCCTAGAGAAATTTCCATGTGCACTAGAGAAGAATGCATATTTGAGTGCTTTGGGGTGTAATGATATATATATAGGTCTAAATAATTTATCACATTGTTTAGGGTCTCTATTTCCTTGTTGATCCTCTGTCTTGTTGTTCTACTTATAGTGGAGAGTGGTATGTTGAAGTCTTCCACTATTATTGTGGAAAAATCTATAGCTCCCTTCAGTTTTGCCAATGTTTTCCCAATGTTCTTTGGAGTTCCTTGACTGGGAGCATAAACATCTATGATTGTCATTTCCTCTTGATGGATTGTCCCTTTCATCAATATGTAGTGTTTTTCCTTTTCTCTTATGACATCTTTACACTTAAAGTCTATTTTGTCTGATATTTTTATAACTACTCATGCTTTCTTTTGGTTACATCTTGTATGGAACATCTGTCTCCATCCTTTCCCTTTCAATCTATTAGTGTCTTTGGGTCTAAGATGCATCTCTTATAATCAACATGTAGATGGATTATATTTTTTAATCCATTCTGCCAATCTGTATCTTTTAATTGGCAAGTTTAGGCCGTTATTGTTCAAAGTTGTTACTGTAACAGCAGTTCTTGAATCTACTGTCTTATCCTATAGTTTTTGTTTGTCAGATCTTCTCCCTTTCTCTATTTTTATCCTTTAAGTTACCCTTACTGGTATTCTTCAATTCTGTGCCCCACTCCAGATCTTTCTCTCCTGTCTTTTTATTTTTCAGCTGACAGGACTCCCCTTAGTATTTCTTATAAGGCTGGTGTCTTGTTGACTACTTCTCTCAGTCTTTGTTTGTCTTTGAAGATTTTAATCTCTCCCTCACTTTTGAAGGACAACTTGGCTGGATAAAGAATTCTTGGCTTGGAGCCTTTTTCATTCATGATCTTAAATATTTCATACCACTGCCTTGCCTGCATTGTGCCTGCTGAGTAGTCCAAACTCAGGCTTATGTGTTTTCTCTTGTATGTAGTAGATTGCTATTCTTGTGCTGCTTTCAGGTCTTTCTGCTTCTCTTCAACGTTTGACAGTTTGATTACTATGTGACTTGGAGTAGGCCTATTTGGATTTATTCTATTTGGGGTTTGTTGGACATCTTTGATTTGCATATTTATGTCTTTTATAAGGTTTGGGAAGTTTTCCCTATTATATCTTCAAGTAACCTTCTCAGCCCTTTACCCTTCTCTTCTCCTTCTGGGACACCAATGATTCTAAAATCTGTTGACCTATTATTTTCCATCATTTCCCTAAGATCTAGTTAGTTTTTTCCCATTTTATTGCCATTTGTTCTTTTGTGCATTCTAGTTCAATTGTGCTGTCTTCTAGCTCACTTGCTCTTCCTTCTGCTTCTGCATATCTGCTGTCATTTGTCTCCAGTATATTTCTAATTTGGTCTAATGTATCATTCATCTCGGTGGGGTCTGCCGTTTTTCTATTTAATCTTTTGAATTCTTCTTTATGTTCTTCTAATGTCTTCCTGAGACCTTTATTTCTTTATAAATATCTTTGAGAGGTTGTTTCATATTCTGTGTCCCCTCAAGTCTTTTGATTTGGTCATTTGGCTGGGCCATTTCGTCTTGGATCCTCACATGCTCTATGATTTTCTGTTGTGTTTGGGGCATTTGATAATCTTAATAAGGTTATTTTGCAAGTTTATTTTCCTTCACTCATGTAAAGTTTTGTATTTACTTGGTCTTGCATTGAAGATTCCCTTTTTCACTAGGTCTGTCCAGTAATTACCCACCAAACCAAGGCCTGGATGTCATGTAGGGCATACAAATCTACTTGAGTGTCTATTCAGCAGGGGTGCACAGGTAGTTCAGTGGCAGAACATCTGCCTGCCATGGAGGAGATCTGTGCCCAATTCCTGGACCATGCACCCAAATACATATGTGTGAAAAATAAATAAATACACACCTCAACTGTAGTAGGCCCCAAAGTCAGAAGAAGACAGTTGGGGACGAGTTCAAGACTGGTGGCCACAGAAGGGAGAGAAAATTAAAAATAAATAAATAAAAGTTACAAATCAATTAAAATATAAATATGTAAAGGTGTATATAAATAAAGAAATACTACTAATAATAAACGTATATAGAAAAAATATATTAAAAAAAATAAAACCTAGGCCCACAGGGAGTTTGCCAGACTACACTTCCTGCTTCTTCCCAGCAGATGGCATGGGCCTGAGGTACCCTGTCCCCTCAGCCTGCCCCTCTGCAACCGCAGCAGACAGCTGGGACGATGGCGTACACCAGGGGGGTGCTGCTCCCAGCTCACCGTGGTGGGGTGGGGGAGCTGACAGCAGCGCCTGCTGCCTGGTGGGTCTGCTGTCTACCATGCTCAATAGGATGGCTATTTTCAGCACCTGGGGCTAGGGATGGGGGGGACGGTGGCGGGGGGATGGCACAGCTTTCTATGGGGGATGGCCAGGCCTGACGTCATGACTTCATGACTTCAGGTTCCCCATGGACACTGTAGGTTGTGGCGCCACTTGGAGAGGCCTCCCGGACAGCCACTGGGACAGGCTGGAGTGGAAGGAGGTTAGTTCCCTTGGATCCACATTTCCCCACACACCGCAGCCCACCTCCAGTGGGGATCATGGCCGATCAGACCCACCCTGTGCTCTCTGTCCCAATCCTGCACCCCCTTCCTCCCTAAGAAATCCTGGAGACCCTCTGCGATCACTCATCCCCTGGGACCACAGTTCTGGTCCTTCTCTCCCTGTCTCCTATCTTGTCCCATGGAACAGAGATGAATTTAATCTACTCCACTTCACCATCTTCCTGGAAGCCCTTAGCACCATTCTTTAAGTCTTTTATGTGATATGTCCAAAGTCTGGCTTCATCACTCATGGTTTCTAAAGTTTTATCCTGCTTCTTATTAAGGCCCACCATTTCCTATTTCTTTGTATATTTTGTAATCTTTTTGTTTTACACTGGGCATTTTGAAATTTAAAAATTTTCTATCTGGAGTTTAGACCCTGAGGTGTCTGTTCCTTAAGCTTGTGACCAGGTAGTGTTACGACATGATTTCCATAAATGCCAGGAGTTAACTAGAAGGGGAGGGAGAGAGAGACATGGAGAGAGAGACATGGGGAGAGAGAGACAAAAAACAAACAAAAAAGAAAACATATTTCCCTGTCTTTTCAGATCAGCCTGTGAGATTGCTGGCCTTCAGAGCTTAGTGGTCCTAACAATGAGTTTAGAGAAAATTCTGAGCCTTTGATGCAGATATGGTCCTGGCTCAGTCCTTCAGGCTGTCACCAAACAGTTTGACTCAGCCATATATGCACCCTAGCATGTGCCCAGGGGTTACTCTACACCCTTCAGAACTTGGATCAGGGACCTGTACTGAGAGTGCAGGCCAGCTCCATGCCGACCCTGTGAGGGAATGGGGAAGGGCTGGTCAGAGTGTCACATGATTTACCTACTGTTTCTAAGTTGCCTTTTTTCTTGATTCCATATTCACCCAGTTACTGAAACTCTGAGATCTCTGAGAAAGTTCTTGCCAGTTCTTGCTTGCTGCTTAAAACTTGTGTGGGGGAAATGAGAGTATCTCATTTAGCCATCTTGGTCCTTAAAAAGTTTTTTCTTGTCTTGTCAGGGTGCCTCCGGAATTAGTGAATATATGCGGTGTTACTGCGAAATGAGACCCTTTTCTCTTTGGTCTTATTGTCTGGGAGACGTTCTCCCCTTATAATTCAGCCAGTGAAGCAGCTGGTGAACTTACCTTAGGATGCTGTTTTCTTGTTAAATATTGGGAACTAGTCATAGCCACCTCTGGCCATATAGCAATTTGCATTCATGCATTTTCTTTTTCTAACACACAAACATACGCACACGCGCATGATCATTAATTACTACCATGTTTATGGGATCCATGTTTTCATGTTCTTTCATTGTCTTGGACAAGGAAACGTGTAAAAATTACTAAGTAGTGGCACTTGTCACTTAAAGCAAAGAGGATTTCATTTTGTGGAGAAAACCCTGCCAAATACCACTTCAGGGCTGAACATTAGCAAAGTTCCTCACTGGCAGAAAACTGTCTTCTCCCTTCTTTCTCATTCCCTTGGCTCCTTGTTTCTCTTTGTCTGTTAAGATTCCATGCCCTAATTCTGCTTCAAGCCATCCCATGGCACAATCTCATTCACTGCCGTTCATATCGTCCCCACTGTGGCAATTTAGCCCACATGAATTACACATTTAGAATTTTCCCCTGTCTTTCTTAGCAAAACTCTCTTGTCCTAGGTTGAATGCTCTCCAGCCATGGTTCCTGCTACTTGATTTTTATTTTTTAAAAATCACATAATATGTTAATTTATACAAATAATATATAACCTGACCTACCCACAAAGTGAAAATTTAACAGGATTATAATTATCTAAGGAGTGATTTCTAATGCTGGTAAACCTTTAGAAGACAATATCTTTGGACAGTTGGCTCTGCCCTTTAATAATCTTCAAATTCCTTAAGTGTTTGCATTATTAGAAATAATATGCAGTAGCCCACTCAGGGCTGATGGGCTGGTTGCTACACAAATAAGGAACCAACATGTTCTATGCTCCTCTGAGTTCATTTCCTTTTCTGGGTCTCAGGCATAGTGCTTACCAGCATGGCATCTGGATACGTTAGACTAGACTAGAATCAAGTGATGGTGGAAAGCTTCTTGGAAAAATAATTGAAAAATATAGATGGTGAAAAGTTCAAATTGGACCAGGTGCCATGGATGGAGGCGTCTCAGTGGACCCTGGCTTGTCCAGCCTGGGCGCTGGGCGCTGGGGAGGACCTGACTCATACTGCTGAGTAGTGAACACTGTTATTGTGTAGATGAAATGAGCCCTGCCGATTGTTTTTGATCTGCATATTAACAAAGAGGAGAAAGACAGCCGGGTTAGTTTTTAGTAACAGCAAGAAAGACACTTTCCCTTGAAAATGTGCAAGATACATCTCTGCTGTGGTGGGGGTGGGGGGAGAGGAAAGTCCTTTCATCCGGAGTCTGTAGTTGGCTTTCTTTTATTCCTTAGTATACATGAATATGAGAAAACACAACGCTCAGACACACAGCCTGATCGAGTGATAATCACTTATAATGTGCTTCTATTTAAAGCAACAAACAGATGGAGGGTTTATGAGCGAGGCTGGTAAAAGCACAAGCAAATGATTCCAATAGTTGTACTTTTAATAGGATTCCCCACAATCTAAAACATTAGTCCTCAAGGAACAAATTGTTCCATAAAATGATGTTACTTTGGAAAAGGACGGTCCCCCTGACTTTGCTGAGGCAACAGAGGACACCAGCCTGGCTCTGCATTAAGGTCCCCACATCCAAGGGTCCCCAAAGTCAGGTCAAGGTCTCAGGGGAGGCCAGACTACAGCTGGACCCCATTATCCCCAAGGAGAAAGCTCCGTGGAGAAGGAAGAAAGACCAAAGGGTAAAGGGGGCACAAAGCATGTCTGTGCGTTGACTGAATTTATTTCCTGGAGAACGGAGAAAACAAAGTGTCTCATGCTCTTCTGATTCCCTATTTTTAAAAACAAGGTTTGGGAAATTCTTACAGATTTAAGATAAACATGCCACATGATTTCCTCCCCTGCCAATTCGGATCCAAGTCAAGCGCTAGGACGGCAACTCTTGCTTAACAAACAGTGGAATTGTTAACAACCCGACACTAATTCATTTTCATAATGCCTTCTTAAGAGAAACAAACTCACTGTAATTCTATCATTAAGACGAATATTCGGTAGTGGTGGCCTCTACATAAATTATAGTTAGACCTAGTCTTAATTAAAGTTATTACACCATTTGGGAAGAAGACAAAGAACCCCCCCCCAAAAAAAAGAGAAGGAAGCAATGTGGTCAATAACTCACTCCGAAAGTATTTTTTGCTTCCAAATCTCACATTGAGGGAGACATTCCTGGGCATGATACAAATGGTTCTGACATTAAGAAAAGTAAACAAGTAAGAAAAATAAAGATGGAAAAATTCTGTGGTCAGTTCACAAGTGCTTTTTTATCGTTTGAGGCAGGGTTAAAGCCTTTTATAAAGACAAGGATATATGTGCCATTAGATTCAATATGACACCAGGCTAACCCATCTGCCCTTGCACAGAGCTCTGGCTACCCACAACATGGCATGCACATAACACGTGCTGATGCTTCTGAACGAAGAGCCAGGGTGGGACCTAAGGCTGCTGATTTAAAGTATTATCCCTGTGCTGTTTTTTTTAGATCAAACAGAGTAATGGTACTCAGCCCTGGTTATTAATGCTCTGGCGAGATAAAGGCAAACATTCACTAGCCTCTACTCATTAATGGTCTCGAGGACTTTAAACTTGTCTGACAAGCTTACACTGTCAAAAACCTGACTCCTGCCAGCCTGGAAGCCTGTCATTTAAGGTCTCCTTCCGGGGCAGTGTAAATGGACTAGAACTCAGAAAGGAGATTTCTTTCCATTAACTCAGGGATTCGGAGTCCCCAAAGACATCGACCACAGCAATGCCCTAGGCACTTGGGAATCTGGGGACATCCTCTTTCGGGCCTTGCCGTCCTCACTAACCTAACACCAGGCTATCCAGGACAACGAACACTTGACTAAATGAAAGAAGCAAAATTAAATGCCAGTGCATCCATAGCAACCCAGTCCGTGGAGTATCTTCTAGAGTGATTTTACTGGTGCAACAGGAACTTAAATGCAATTACGGTGGCCCAGTGAGCACGCTCATGCTTATTTCCCATATGGCATGAGGGCTGGCACCCAGCCGGGGATGCCCCATCTCACAGGCTATGGGTTTCATTTCCGACAACGCCTGAGAAAGACCAAACTCAAAGAGTTTGTGCTTTTTATAAAAAAACGGTTGTCTGATGGGTGTTTTCTCTAGACCTCACTTTGTTTTTTTAACCTCTTGACCTGGCACTCTCTCTTTCATCACCTTTCTCCCTTTAAATAGCACCCAGAGAAGCAAGCTTGCCCCAAACGCAAATATGGCCATAGGCATTGCTGGACTTGTGTGTGGATTAAAAGTAAAAAAAAAAAAAAAAAAAAGTCCCTAGAGCAACCAAAATCCTTCTTGCTAGGAAAGATCCCTGACAGTACAAAGGTTTAAGGGCAAGGACTGGATTTAGAAATGAAGGAAACAAGGAAAAGTTCATGCTTTCGTAGTCCAGGATTTACTCCAATACAGAGACTGTAACAACATGAAGCTGGCCATCAATGTATGACCTGGCCGAGAAATCACACCTTCTGGTCTCAGAAAAACTGCAAACCAAAATGCACTGCCTGTGATAAAGATGCCACGAGATATGGGATGGGGAGATACGCAGATGCCAAATAGAAGCAATTGAGACTCAGGAGAACAGGGGAGAGTGACTATTTCAGTAAAAATAAACTCACAGCTCCATGGAATAAGAGTGGATTTCAACTCAGTAGGCAAGCTGAAGACAGGAGTGTCCCCCACGTGACCGGAGCCCACTGAGCATACTGGGGAGGCCCCAGGTGTGACCTCTGCTCCCCCACGAGCGTGCAGGGACCAGGCAATCCATCATGGTGTTCGCCCTGTCAGCCCCGCTGCTTTGCCGCCGCTGCCTGTCACCCTGGTGGATGAGACCTGCTTACGGGTGATCATGTCAATCTCTGTGTGACCGATCAGTCTAAGGCAGAAGGATGATGCTGACAGGCCTGGCAATGTCAGCAGAAGGGACCAAAGGCTGGAGGTGCAGACTTCACACACAGATGCGATTTGGGCCATTAGTTTTTCTTCAACTCTCTTTATTTTTGTTTGCGCTTTTTATTTCATTTCTCATGAAAATAGGCTCAGATATACAGGACTTGGCTTCAGAGCTGTTCATCTCGGATAAACCTGTTGCCTTCTGAATTTTTCCCATAGTAAACATAGCGACACTTCCCCAGAACACCTGCAAATAAAAGAAAACATCATTGCAGGTGGCACAATTAGGATAGCAGTGAAACGGAGATGTTGCAAAGCAGGAATGTAATGCAATCGCTGGTCCAATGGGCAGAAGATGGACTGAGCCCCAGAGGGGAAGGACTCTACCTCCCTGTCCTCAGAGTTGACATTCAAATAAAATGTCACTACCCAACCCAGGCCCTTGGCTCCTAGGAATAATCTATTTCTTCTATGATTTCTTTTCCACCTTTTGAGGACTTTCCTAATTTGGTCAATTACTCCCCAAAATATAGCATACACTTCTCTTCTCTCCAGGTTGCCTCAGTAGAGATGCTACAAATGGAAAATTCAGAGTTTAAAGACCTAGCCCAAGCAAAAGATGTGTAGCAATCTTCTCAGATTTGTGGCTATTTTTAAGTCCTTTATCATGAATCAATATTGTTACCTTCCAGAGGGTATTTTCCAGATCCCAGTGGGCACTGAGTTACGTATTGGATGATTAAGGAAGAGTGGTGATGTTGACGAAAATGTCACATGGAAGGCAACCAGAACCTATGACATTGATAAATGGCTGCTTCCTGTCAGTATCGGTCTTGGCGCATTGGATTACATTTGATTTTCATCTTCACTTTTAGTTTTAAATAATTACATGGCCCCATTTAACAACCTTCCTCTCATTTGAAGAGATTGTAGGAGGACTTAACTATGAAAACTATCCCTGGGATATGGTCAAACTTTTAAATCAACTCGTTATTAATTCTAAACCACTGTAAGAAATCACCTGCTATGGCTATTGTAAAAGCTTGCTAAGCATATTAAAGAGAAATGAATTTTTCTAAGAAAATACTTATAACCTCATTTTGCTGTTTGCCATTTTGGTTTTTTCCTTCCACTTTTAGACTAACTTAAAATTCAGACATACAGAGTTGTCTCATTACTAACAGAAGTTCTCTGAAGTGTACCCAGACAACTGGAGAAATCCAAAGAAATATATCCATAAAATATTCATCCAGGAATCACAAACCTGCCTGTGAAAATAGCTACCTATATCATGATTATTTTTCCCCCATCAGTTTCAGAGTATGAAATCAACAAGCACCATTTATTGTTAATTCATGATAAATTAGTACTTAAAATTACCCGGGTTCTTCACACCAGAAGGCCTAAGTAAAAAATGTGTTTTTCTGATTGAAAAAAATAAAATGTTTCCACAGCAACAGAATTTTAAACCTTGTTCTTAAGTAAGAATTGAAACAGGTCTCTTAGAAACTATTAAAGACAGGACAGAGGTTCACAGGTTTGAATGGATTGGGACCAAGTTGGAATTACTGGGGTTGCAGAATCTCTTAGTTTCAGGGCCTCCAAAACCAGTCTTGGGCTCACGCTTGTTACTTCTTTTTTCCCTCCTGCTACCTGCTGCCATGAACAAGTTCACTGCGGCCCACTCTTCTCCCTTGGCCCTGCTTTATTCCTGGCCCCCAAATCCCAGTTCTGGATTCTCAGGACCAATGTGGTACCTGGAAACAGTGAGCTTGGAAGAAAAATGAGACCCTTCTTGGGTCCTAAATGATTCTCCTAGCTGTTGGTTCTCAGCTGCTCCTTTTGTGGTGCTGTCCCTCACGCTAAGATGGTCAGTAAGGCTGGGGTCCCTGTGAGTGGGTCTGGCTGGCCAGTCTCTGCTCCAACATCTCCTCCAGGCCTGGGCCCGAGTGTCTCCCACGTGACTGAAAATCCACAAGGGGCTTCCTTAAACACGATGGACTCAAATAAACCCTCATGATTCTGGAAGGCTGGGACCGACGGATGTTAATTTCTTTCTACAGTACCAAGATGGGAGTGAATTTTTATAAAAAGATTGGCTGTCGGCTAGGAGAAACACCACCATCTCTCCTGAACCAAAGAACGACAGGCAGAAACACACAGCCCAGCCCACGAAGGGTGCCTTCTCTCCAGGAAACTCCCCAGTGCATCCAGGGACCCAGTTCCTCTTCTCTCACCTCTCTCCAAAACTCGCTTCCACTCCAGATCCCGCCTGGGTGCAGCCTGGACTGCCAGTGCCATGCGGGAAAGGGGCCCAAATGTGGAATGATGGGAGATGCTACGAGACGTGTCCCCTACGCCTGCTTTCTGTTCGGCATTGATGAAAGTCCTTTTTTTTTTTTAAGGCCTACCCTGTTTCTTTGGGCCTGGAAGCAAGAATGTTTATAGACATCCTGGGGAGAGATGGCTGTTTGATGAAGGCGGGAGACCACGGCTAGGTGTCAGCATTGGGAAAATGAGGCCAGGACATGAGGTATTAATATTGTCAATGACCTCTTGATGGGGAAACAGATACTGCATTCACCGTCAGATTTAAATAGACATCAAGTGCATTAATGACAAAAGGGCAGACTTCAAACAAAAAGGGGGCCGAGGGTTGGGGAGCCGAGCTGGTCTCTGTGCTGTCAGGACCGCAGACAGGCCCGGGACTGTGTGCGATGACAGAAAGCAGAGATGCTGACAGAGATACCCAGGCCCTATTATGCCAAGTCTATTCTAGGGCAGTCTGCTGCTCTAACGAAAGCTGACATCACTCTCCAGCACTTGGGGTCTTTTCCTGCTGCTCCTGCAGAAGGCTTCTCCCCAGACAGCAATGCGGGCCCCGCCGCAGCCTGGAAGTCCCCGCAGCCCTGCGCCGTCAGCCCGGCTGGGTCCCGGGGCCGCGGGATAACCTCAGTCCCTCCGCATTTGGATGTTGCAGGAGAAGTGCACTCATGGCCACTTGCATCTCGGCCACTTGAGGTGATCCAGAAGGCCGATGTGCCAGGAGCTGTCGCCTTGGATAAAAATCCTTAAAGAAAAGGCCCTCGGTGCACAGGCCGCTGTGGGAAGACGCGGGGTGAAGGCCTGGCATCCCAAACCGCAACCCGGCTGCTGGTGCGAGCCTGGGGACAGGGGCTCCAGCTAGCGACTCTGAAAAGCGGCTGAAGTTTTAGAGCTCGAGCAGCCCTACGATTGCTGAAATTAAGCAAGGGTTTTGCCTCTGTAGAGATTCCTGCCTGAGCTCATAGGAGGGATGCGATTGCCTTCAAAATGGGACTTTGGTGTTTAAAAAATAAATATATACGAAACTTTCACAAGGAAGAAAAAGAAAAAGGCACAACCCTATGTGTGTGCAGAAGACTTTATCATGAAGGTTATTTGTAAAATAATAGGCTGTGCTCATAAGTGGAGGTGGCTCTGCTTTTCCATCCTCTCCCCACGGCCCAGCTTCTCCCATCACGACAACTGCCACGAACTGTGACAATTACAGGGAGGAGCGCTGGCTTGGGAAGAGCATTTTGACGGGGAGGTGCTCCGAGGCTGGAATGTGGGGACTCGCTGTTTGTAGGCGAGGGATTCTTCACACACCTGCGGTGGCTTCCCTTGTTAGTATCTCCTCAAACTCCCATGTCTTGGGATTGGAGGGGCAACAACACATTTAATGGCAAATAGTGTGTTTTTAAGTAAAATATCTGGCTCTGGCCACAATGAGTGACACGGGTCACAGGGCATGAGGCCGCCCTGTGCCTGTCTGTGTGGTGCTTTCCATTCCTGGGCCCTGAAAAATGACGGTGCTGTCCCCGGGGAATCCTTTCCTGCCAAATGAGACTCCTAATTTTTCTTAAGTAGCCAGCTCCCCCATCACCATAAGCTCTTAAAACTATAATTATGAAAAAAATGTATTGGTAAGAATCTGTTTTAAAGAGGCCCTTTATCTCTTCAGTGTTTCCCCCTCCGGAATGTCTGTTCTAATTATACAGGTTAAGTTATGACCTTGGGGCTGCATGTGGGGTGGAATCGGCCTCTTTGTGGATGCAGATTGCCACAGCAGAGGCAGGACCAGAGAAGTCACTGGGGGGCCCACAGGGTGTCCTGGGAAGGAAATATGCATGCATGGGGTCACTTGAGTCTAGCTGAGCCTGGCAAGAGGCCCGACCTCCAGGAGGGCTCTGGCTCCATCCAATGCAGTTTGAAAGTCCACTCAGTAAGGGGAGTGGGGGAGTCGTGTATTTATTCCAGCTCTAGCCTTACACGTGACCATGTATGCACACATACCCTTCCCTCTCCAGGCCAGTTTCTGTGTTTGGAAGACAAGGGCAAGTGGCCAGATAATCCCTGAGGTCCATTTTAATTCTGAAATAGATGATTGCGTACTTGAAAATGTTTCCCTTAAGAAGAGAAGGATGTCAGGTCCGATATTTCTTGATGGAGGATGCAAACTCCATGGTCAGTAAATCAAAAATTTGATTTGGACTAAGTCACCTCTTGAAACCCTGCCAGTCCATGGGGCCATAGTATCAACTGGACAGGACAGGAGCTCTGCTAGGTTAATACTTTCCTGCCTCCTGGACTTCATACTCTGAGAGCTGGGAAGTGCAACCACCAACTAACCTAAGTCTCACTAGCTTTATTGAGCCTAATTCTCATTAAGTCATATTCAATAGAACTAATGACTAACCATCAGTAAGTGGTCTGCCATTAATGTTTTAGGTGTGAAAGAAAAAAAAAATCTTTGCATATACAAAAATAAAAACTTATTTGATGATAGAGTACAGGTTGGTGTGATAAATACAGATTTGTAAATTAGGAAAAATTAAAATATCAAGTCTATTGTCATTATTAATGTTAGCCTTGGTATCGTTTTAGTGATCATTTTAAAAATGCTATCACTGCTTTTATGAGTATAGTTGTGCAAAGAGAAAGATTTTGATCTGCTCAGATCGCTACAAGCATTAGGAAACAGGTGAGGGAGGGATAGTGGTTTTTCATAGAACTCCGTTTCTATTCTTTATGAGGAAACGAAGGAATTGGATTCCTCACAGACTCTGCAAAAAGCAGTGACAGGGTTGGGAAAAGGTGGATGGGCCTTTTTTTTGGAAGAGAGAGAAAGTGCATCAGGCAAGCCCCTCTGGTCCACGGTGGAAGGTTCTAGAACTCTATTTCCATGTGGCCCTATACACACCAAGCATACTACCCCTGCAACACCCTCCCCTCCTCCTCAATTCCTAGTGTCTATAACAGTGCTTGATATGCAATACATATTTGTTAGCGCATTAAGTATTACAAATATAAAATGTAAACAGAATCCAAAAGTACAAATTTCAATTGCTGACTGCTAGTGCTTTAACCTGTGGCATGACTAGAGATGTTTAAATATGTACCTTACTGAGGAAGGGGACTGAGTAAAAAAGGACAGTAGCTTCAACTCCTAAACACTAATGCTGTCTTTTTTGCAGGACATTTTTTTTTCCCACAAAAACAAAGAAATCACAATGTTTGCTTGGAAAGGGAGAGGCGAGCTGAACACCATCATCCTGCCTTAAGAGCTGTAAACACACAGGCAAAGGCGTATTCCCCAGAAAAGCACATTCCTCGGTCTTTGTTATGTGTGGGCTGCGAGTAAACCGGGAACTGAAAAGGAATAAACACCCATGTTTTACGATCCTGAGAAGGGGCCGGAGCAATACCCTGAGGTCAGCCCGGACATGTTATCAGCTCTGCTGTTGCTATCACCCGGGGTTCAGCAGAGCCTGAAGAAAATTACAGGCTCCTAGCAGTACATCCTCTTAAGGCGTAAGCTACTTAAACGCTAAGGCAAAGGGAAAGAAAAGAGTCTTTAAGAGGACTTAAGGGAAGGAGTTGCTTTATTGTAGTTTGAGTGGAAGGAGGACCAAATCCCTTCCTCCGCTCCAGATATACTCTTCCTTCACCTCTGGCCCCCTAAGAAATGCCTGGGGTTGGATGTAAAATGAGGAAAGACTCCTGGCCTATCCCCAAGGGAGAGTGGAGAGAGAAGACAGTGAGACTTTCTTCCCAAACCATCTGTGTGTGGCTTGAGGCAAGGGTCTGGGAGTATAATCTGCATGCTGGGTTGGAATGGGGTGCCAAGGTAGCTGCAGGGCTTGCTAGCCCCCCAAACGTTTTCACAGCAGTGGGCATGCTGTCCTTGCCAAATACTGTACTAACGTCCACAAACCCTGCCAGCCAAAGGGCATTTCCTAGCTTCCTCTCAAATGAGCAACCTAGGCACATTTTTCCTTTCTTGTACGGAACAACCCCAAGAGGGATGCCCTGACCTTGCTATCTTCACCCTGACGCTTTGCACTGGTGGGCATTTGAAATCTGCCCCTTTGACCCCAAGGATGTTTTGGATTTAGGATTATGAATATAAACATGTAACTGAGCCTGGCATCTTTTCTTTGAGAAAACATAAATTTTCACAGCAAACTCCATTTAGCGGATTTAATTCCTTAATCCACTGATTAAGCCAAACCATTTCTATTTTTCATAGTTTCGTTTCTATTTCATCGAATTTCTTTTCAATGGGATCAATTATTTCCCATATAAATTTTACATTGCTGTTTAATTCCTCAATCAGCATTTGCCAAATGTCAAATTTTCCTGATCATATCTTCTAACGCTCTCTTAAAGTCATCATTTTTTACAAAAGTCACATTTCCCTGAGTAAAATGTGGTGGATCTAAATTGCGACAAGAAGACTTGAGTCATCCGTCCGAGTTTAGATGACAAATTATATTTTGCATTAACTTCATTTCAATTTATTTTGTTTTGATTATTTCTACCAAGGCTAAATCTCTCCCTATAGATGTGTGTAGTTTTCAATTTACCAATAAGATACAAATCTTGGGGTCAGTTTTCATCTCTAAAATTTTTTTGTGAGTCCATATTTAGTTGCTGTCAATTTTATTGCAGGCTGATTATTTCTAACAGCAATGTTTATCATGCATTAGGATAGAAGGATTGGCTTAATTCACTTCTCAGTACCAAAAGTAAGTGGGGCAAAGGAGACTCCCCTGGGTGTATGATTGGACCCAATCAAATACCAAGCAAGCTGCCACCCGTGCCAGGCAGCACCTCCCTTGAGAAGAGGGCACTCCCTGCCTGAAGGCGTGATGGGAGGTTAAACTTTCCACTGAGACAGAACAGAGGTTAGGGTCTGCTTAGACAAATGCTGGGCCTTGTCAAGTCTCACCTGCATGTTTGTAAGAAAGCAGGGAAAGGAAACTACTCAGCCCAGAAAGGATCTTGGCAAACTCTGTCCTGAAGGTGATGGTAAGGCAAAGCCGGGTTGCACATCACCCAGACCTGGAGGGGGGCGGGTGCTGCACTAACCTCCAGAGAAATGGGCAGCCAAGCAGAATATGACAGACCAGAGTCTTTGGAAAATACTCCCAGGGCAGCTGAAATGAGCCTTGTCATTTTAAAAGAGGAGGAGGAGATGAGAAAGGGAGGACAGGAAAAATAAAATGCAGGGCAAGTTTTCCCCTCACACAGCATTAGTGGCAAATGGGAAAGCTGGTCCAAGTCCAAGAAAAAATTGCACTGTCAATTGGCTCCTAAGGAACAAGTTCTGTTGTCCCACCTTGGGGCCTGTTCTGCCCACATGGATGCTGGGTTCCAAGCTGAACCTGACTGCATCATTCAAGGCCCTCCCCTCATCAAGGGGATATTAGGCTTGACAGAGAGAAGTTATCTGGTAGTGCATATTTCCATTATGGGCGCCCTGGAAATGGACACGGTCAACATGCTTTTCCATAGATATCAATGCTTAATACATATTTTTTTGCATTGGAGGTGGCCGAAGACTGAATCCCAGTTCTGAGATGTGGGTCGCTCATTCCAGTTTGACCATCACTAATAATACTGACCTCTCATATTTACATGTTTCTATTTGATTGAAATATAGCAAGTGTAGGGGGAACAGCCAAACTCTATAGTAAATATTTCCTTATCCCAATAGACTCCCTTCCCCAGTAAACTGTTTAATCTTTTTAGCCAGCTAAGTTACACTTTTGCTTCTCAGGTTACTTCTCAGGTCAGAAATGAGGCGAGGAAGAGCTTTTACCCTGATTTCCTAAACAATAGTTTATGTCCATACTCCTATAAGAGTACTTTATAAGCTAGGAGGGATGGCAAATAATAAATAGAATACTAAACTTTTCTTGAAAACTATTTCTTAAACAATAATGGAGCATTTTGGAGCTGAAACAGAATGTAAAGATCTTCATTTAAAGTAAAAGACCTTTGTTTTACAGAGGAGGAAAGTGAGATTTGTTGGGTATTGAATGAGGTCCTCCATAGAAGCCACCGTTCACATCTCAATCCGTGCCCCTGTGGGCGTGGACCATTTGTAAATTGGACCAATAGATGTTATCAGTTAAGGTACAGACTCATCTGTGAAGAGGGTCTTTGAAGATCCTATTTAGATGAGGCCATAACACTGGAGTCCTTACAAGTCAAGGAAATTCAGAGGCAGTCAGTTAGAGAATGCCACAGGAGATGACCAAGGAGGCAGAGGTGCAAGCCACAGGAACCAGGGGTTGCAACAAGACAGCTTCAGCATGCTAGGTGACTCCAGAGAAAGCCCGGGGTGTCGAGACTTTGACTTTGGACTTCTCACTTCCAAAAGTTTGAGATCATAAATGCCTGTTGTTCAAGCCAACTCATTGTGTGGTATTCATTCTAGCAACCCTGGGAAACTAAGGCAAGCTTCAAATTAGCTTCCCTAAGGGCACAGAGCCAGGTCAGACAAAACAGAACTCCACCTTTCAGTCCAGATATATCTGAAATATAGGGTGCCGCCTTCGGAATAGGATTAGGAATTTTGATTGTACAGCTTATTTTTCAAACTCAGCATTTGGTTGCTCAGTCCAGTTTACAGGAACTCAAGGTCCCCCAAGAACTTCAAAGATTACCAACAGCCTGACTTGGGCTCACTTTTACCTACTTTTTCATTGGAGGAAATTTCAGCTCTGGGAGGTTGGTTTTCTGGGAGCACGTTTTCCCTCTCCCCCTTCTTGTTATTCTAAGTAGGTCTTAATGGATTTGAGATGGGCTGGATTTCAAAGTACATGCCAAGACAGGATGCAAATCAGGGAAGACTAGTGAAGAACCTTTCACTGCCACTGCCTGATGGATGTCATACAAACTAGGCTGTCAGTCCAAGTGGACAGCAGTCTAAGTGGTATGGATCTGTTTTTCTTTCTGAGTTTTTGATTCAGGAACTCAGAAAACTATCAGACAGGAGAAAGAAAAAAAAAAGAAGCCATGAACCACCTCTACCATCCCCATTATCTCCACATTCATCTTTCCCACCTTCCATCTGAAGTCAGTAGCTTCGCCACTAGAGGGCAGCATGAATTTAGGAAAGCGCCAGCCTTCTTTAGAAAAATAAATAATAATAAATGAAGGCAACTATTCAGGAAGGGCCATTAAAGCCACACTGTGCCTTTTTGGCCACCAATTATAGGTTCTGTAATGATCAATATGTCATGTTTGCTCACTCTGTGCTGAAGGGTTTCTGGGAATGGAGCTACCAGACAATGTCCCTCACTATTCCCTTTTTTGGATTCCTCTGGCCTCGATTCTGAGGACTGACTTCCTCTTCCATCAATTGCTCTAATTAATCTCCCAGGCTCACAAGGTGGGGATTTTTGCATAGCACCTGAATAAATGTAAAGAAGCGTACAAACTAATAGGCAAAGATACATCCCTCCCATTTCTCAGAAGTCCGAAGAGAAATATGCCACCCAATCGTATAGAATTACCAAACATCATTTGACAGCCAAGGAGTACAAATAAACAAACAAAAAAAAGAAATACAAACCAAGAAATCCAACTCCAGATCAACAATTTGCGAAATGTGTGTCTAACTTAGCCCACATACATCACAGCTACCTCCTTTGAAGGCCTTCCCTGTCCACAAGGCTCACAGTCATTGTCTTACCTCTAAGACTAACCTGTCTGAGATTAATCAGAAAGAAAAGGCAGAGTTGCTCAAATAACAAGAAAATAATCTGAACTGATGTTCCATCATCCGTTGGTCAACCATCCTTAGTCTCTGGAACACAGGTCAGGGATTCTTTTCCCGACTGGAACAAGAAATGACCACCTCTGTTCGGGGACAGGGACACTCCTTTAAGGGCTTCTAGGGATTTCAAACATGCCGTTTCATTTTTAAACAGCAACAAATTAGAAATTGTAACAAATGGCATTTTAAACTAGAATTTCATAAAATTAAAGGAGTGAATTCCATCAAGGAAGAGGGTAAACAAAAATTGGAGTTATTGGACTTCTGGGCAAGGGAAACCAGATCTGAGCCCAGGTCTTATGCTACATTGTAGCTTAGCAGTTTCTCAGTGGATTATGAGAAACTTTTTCTTTTTCTTCCCTTGTACTTTCCTAATGGAAAACTCATGTGATTGGCTAGCCTCCTGGGGAATGTTGGGTCCTAGCTAATTATCAAATTATCTTACTAACTCCTGGTTAACTGGAAACCTTGGAGTTTCCCCTGATACATGAAGCCCTATCTAAAACCAAAGTCAATTCCACTGTTTTAGTAGGCACAGCAGAGTGACCGCAACCAAGAACTTCACTGAGAATTTATAGTGAGGATGCTCTAGTTATGAAATTTAGCTGAGGTGGGAAGGCAGCTCATTAAACACTTCTCCATCTTAGGAGCTCCAGTTTAGACGAGCTCAGACAAGGTGGAGATGACACCTTTTCATCTGTGCTTCTTTGGACCTGGGGTGTCAGAGGTACGCAGTAGGATTTTTATTGTGGAGTAAATGAAAGGATCTCAGGATACTATTGCTAAATATCACCGTTTACTATAAATTTCTGGACATTTACAAGTAGAACTACATGAGTTGTCCCTAGGGCACTGATTGTCTAACCTGATGGTGAATCAGGAGCTCCTGCAGGGCTTGTTAAAACAGAGTGTTGCACCCCATCCACAGAGTTTCTGATTTAGTAGGTCTGGGGTAGGGCTGAGAATTTGCATTTTTGCAAGTTCCAGATGACGCTAATGCTGCAGGGTGGGAATTCACACTGTTCAGGAAAAACCTAAATGAATTCCCTCTCCATGTTTATTTTTTAAAAATAAAATCCTTTATGTTAGTGTGTATTCTTGTAAAGTCAAGACCACTCAAAGTCAGAGATTTTAAAAAAAGAAAGAATCCTAATGTCTTGAGTTTTGGTATACTGGGGTTTTAAAAATCAAAAAAATCACACACACACTCTACAAGATTGCTCTAGTTCTTGAATATCCAAAAAAAAAAAAAAAGTTTAAATTTAGTGATGTGCAGATTACATTAACAGAAGGAAAGTAATAAGAGTTTCTTGGGCAAGACGAATGAAACTGAACCTGCAAACTATGATTTATGAAGTATAAGGGAAAAAAAACATGCAAAAAAATTGCCCAGAATATTCTTAGGCTCTCTCTGAAAATGACAGGCTGGTCTATGAACAACTCCGAGCAGTGGAGCCCTCCTGCAGAGTGTGAACAGGAATTTTGGCTTTGCTTTCAAGCAGAAATTTGCTTTTGGGTTTCAGATCTATTCCTATTACAGAACTCCCATCAAAAGGGGGGAAAACATCCACAGTTGTGTCTGGTTCTACAGGCTGAAATTTCTCAGGAGAGTCACTGAAAATAAAGACAAGTTGCTGGATTTTTTTTCTTTTTTGTTCTTCAAGCTGCAAAAGAGGGCCTCTCAAATAAAATTAAGTAGACCCAGTATCAACTGGGTCTTAATTTGTCATCATTTTAACCCTGTAAGAATTGAAGAAAGGCCCTCCCCTTCTTGGGCCCATTACCCTAGCCTCCACATGCCCTTCCTTAGGATCCAAACAAACTTTTTCTGCACTGATATTACCATAATCTTTCCTAATTCCAGGACACCCTAAAATGCTTTCCTTAAAAGAAATCCACTGATAGATGATCTAACGGAAAGAAGTTTGCATTACAAAAAAAATAACTGAAAGTCGGTTGTTAGAGAAAGCTCAGTGTAATTCTCAGGCACCAACAAACCCCACTACCAGACACCAAAATATTTTCATTATTTCTTGATCTTCAACCCTCCCTCCCCTAACCTGCTTTGAAAAGCATATATATAAATATATAAAATGCATTCATATATAATGCATCAGCATATATGTTTATATATAACCTGCTTTGAAAAGAATATATATTTTTATATACATAATGCATTCATATATAATGCATTAGCACGTTTATATATATTCTTTTCAAAGCAGGTTTTATGTATATATAAACATATATGCTAATGCTAATGCAAGACACTGTAGGTTAAATAAGAATTAACAGAAGAAAACAGTTTGTAAGGCAATTTGAACCTTCTGTTCCTTTTGTGTGTGTGCACGCCAAAGATAAAGACAAAGTAAACAGTAGAAGAACGTATTATAAGGGCCTTCATTAGGGTCAGGCTCATTAAAATTTAATGAAAGCACCAGAGTGGCCCCAGCACTGTTGAGGGCTGGATTTTTTTGCCTATGGATGGAATGTCTGGGTCAGAGACATCACTGACCGTGGGTGGTACCAGGTGTTATCTGTCCCTGGAACATACCATTTTGATGGCTTGGGATATTACTTCTTTTATTTGGCTGGCTTGAATTTGTCAGGATTCACCCTGTGGTGAGTTAACATGCCTCCTTATTGGGGGAAAAAAAAAAAAAGAATTGCCCATGGGCCAATGTGAGCCTCGCACCTAATAGAATACATCTGGCTCTGACAGTTTGATGCCCAGCTCTGAGGCACATTCAGCAACACAAATTAACAGCATAGACATTGCCCACGCTGAGCAGGAAGTAATAACCTGCTACCTGCTACTTGGCCAAAATCTCATTATAAGCCATTACGGTAATTGAGGGCCAAGACTGTGGATATTAGACTCCCTGAGCGCCAGTGGTTAGTTCAGGAGGAAAAAGCTTCAGCATGGAGGTGGGTGGGGCAGACCGAGAAGAAACTGCTCTGGACCACACTGTGAATTTCAGGTACAGGGTTCTCTGGAGCACTGGGCGATGCACAGATTGTTTCTCTTCCACTCTGAAGCCCACACAACCCTTCCTGGAGGGGCTCAGGGATCCAGGCAACTGCTGTTAGTCTTCATAGCCTCCAACCATTCTACACAATTAAAATTTCATTTAAATGAATAATGGGGACAGCCACAAAGGGAAGAAGAGAGCAAAATAATTCAGAATGCTCCATGAGGAGCAGAGAAGCTGGGGAGGAGAGGGGGGAAGCCATAGGCAATTCTCCTAGAACATGGAGACTCTTGAGAATGACTGCAGGTCTGTGAGCCTCCATTCCACTGACGTTGGCAAAGCCAACTCTTTTTCCTTTTGGGTTGAGGTGAAGAAAACGAGGCAGAAAAAGTCCAATCAATAAATCAACTGATCAATCAATCTGAGTTTTGGCACCAAGAGGACGGCTCTAGACACTGCAGTGAACAATGACAGCTATCGATACACTTTTCATGGAAAGAGTCATACAGGGCCAAGGAGAGGGGAAATTGAGAATATACCGCCTTCCTTCTTATCATTACCCACACGCATACACACTGATAAGAATCAAATTCTGCAGGCATGGGGACAAGTTTATGGAAAGAGTTACCAAGTGTACAATAAAATTCGTGAGTATTGTGTCTTCTCCAGAAACCACTAGAAGCCTGGCAAATAAACCTTCCCTGGCATCTTGAAGTTTCTGTTTCATCCTACCCCAGAGCTCAGTGAAAGTCACTTTAGTTTTGGCCTCTTGAATGAGTTGGAATTTTGGGGAAACACCACCTCTATAATGGAGGAAATAGAGTGTTCCCAAGGATAAGGATGTCTTGTGTCAAATACCTATCCTGTTCACCCAGAGATAATCTTCCTGTCTCAGGCACACCGGACTCCTTATTTCTTTTCACCTCGAGGGTTAAGCACCATCCGGAGTCTAGAAAATGGCTCCTGTTGGTACAAGTGAGGCCTTCCCTATAACTAGATCCTTCAGGAAAAAACAAATTAATCAACAGCAAGCTGAAGTGGGTTTAATGATTGCATTCTGCATACAATCAGCTTTTCCCTTTTCAAGGGCCATCAATATGTCAAGGGAAGACATATCTGAAGGATATAGCTCTTAACATCAAGGTTATCTATTCTCCACAAGGCTCCCACTCCTTGCTGGGCTGATACTCCGCGCTGCCTGTGTCTAACATTTTCATCAACTCTGCAATCAATCAAGGTAATAATGTTGTGCAAAAAATCAATTAACAACGCAATTAAACTTTCCTTATTATCTCAAAGGGCTGAAATAATACCTAAAGGGAAGATAGACTCACTGAACACAGACATCCATAATGCAATGTGAAAGTGAATTATGAGGTTAGACAGATGCAGGCATGTGCTGGTGCTGTTATTTTCCAAGGGTTATATCTCATCACGGCAGTGTATCAGTCAGCCCCAATCCCAGACCCTAAAATTCCAAATTACTTTTAAGAAATATATGATGTGCAATATCCATTTCATATTCTCTTTTAAAGATAACCCCCTCCCCTCCCCCCAGAACTGAACAGCCATATTATTCAAAGACAAAATGATCTTTCAACAGGAACATAAAATATAAAAGCTATAATAACATTTACATCTGTATAGCACACATCTCTGTAAATGCAGGTCATCTATTATACATAATCTGCAGAGCCTAAGAGGCTCAGGATGCAGCACCATATTTAAAACCCAAATGCGTAAATGTGCAAATTCCTGTAGGATGGCTGTGGCTTTCCCCCAGTAGAGGCCTCACCCATGCCTGCCTACACGCACACGCGAGCACGCGTGCACACACACACACACACACATGCACCAGGAACAACGGAAGTATTACTCATTTAAAATGAGAATGACTATATTATTTAGCAATTACACTCAACTTACCCTGAAACACTATCCTTAAGAATTGAGCATTTATAGTACATAAAAGAAGAGACGACTATTAACCTTTTGCTGCAGTGAGCACTGAAAAGTCCTTGAGATTTCACACTGAAATGCGATACCTGGGGAAGAAGAGGAAGACTTTCCCTGACATTTACAGAGCTCATTCTGAACTATTCAGAACCCAGGGCCAATAGTCTGACACCAACAGAAGGAGGCTTACAGACAGAAGGGGAGTTAAACACACCCAGGCAAAAGTCAACAAAAAGTGCCCATCTAAGATTGACATTTATTTGAATATTCTCAACTCTCAAGGAAGAAAACAACCACGCTGACCTAAAGAAGAATATGGACAAACGTCAAATGCAAGTGCCCACACAAAACCATCCACTTCATCTCTTGTTCAGCTCGTTCCCCTTTATGGCACCAGAAGCTGCCCCATGAAAGGCTGTGACAGTCCTTGCCACTGTATTTGCAATGCTTAGGAGAACGCTGAAGACGCACGCGACCAAATGAACTGATCCACATTTGGGCTTCAGGGGGTAATGTGAATCAGGAAGGCTTTCTCTGCATTTCCTTATCAAACATATTGCGGTGTGACTCTGAGTCTAGGCAATGCACAGCTATTTTCATAGCAGTGTGGATTTCCACATAGACCACCTGGGGTTGTACAGATACTGTTGTTACAAATATCATTGTTTAGCAATGACTTTTATCTTCACAAGTTACTCACTTGTAACAAGCATCCATCTTCCTAAGCCAACTTTTCCCTACTCGCAGCACAGTAACCAGGCAAGAGTGAGCCCCAAATGCAGAATTAAATGAACAGTGAAACAAGACAAATACATCTAAATGCCCATTCTACAACTGCTTATTGAAATTATAGAGGCAACCCATGATGTAGTTTTTGGTGCAGAATTTCAACAGAGAACTTGAACAGGTTTAGTGAATTCCACTATTTCCCTCCTTACTTTAAGGAAGACAATTAATATGTTTTCATTTTCAATGACTATATTGCATGTGTATCAATTGGAACTGCTCCTGCTGAGTATTTGATTCCACTGACGGTGGGGTGGGTTGGATTTTAAATGATGTGTGAGCACTTCTCTTCTTTCCCTGCTCTGGTTTATGTGTTATTCATGACTTGCATTACAGACATGGCTGATACACAGATGTAAATGTTATTAAATCTTTTGTATTTTAGAGGCTTTGTGAAAGCCTTCTTTGTTTTCAAATAATTCTCTTAACCACCAAAAATAACCAGTAATACGTGACAATGTCTTGGGAATTTTTTTCCTCTGAATTTCCTGATGATGGGATTTTCCCCTTTACCGCTATCTTTTCATCAAAATGAAAATGTGGGATAAGTTGGCAGATGGAGGAGTGACATCCTTATAGTGACACTTAAGAACAAACCTCACATGTGTATGGGTGTTCATGTATGAAGATGTGTGATTATGTGTTACATGTGTGTTGTATTGTGCTCTGTATATCTTGGTGTAAATTACATTGTTCATGGGATGTGTTTGCACATTGTGTATAAATGATGTAGGTATGGGTGTGTCTGTGACTATGTTATCATCATTGTGCCAAATCAGAACTCAGAGTCACTCAATTGTTTATTACCTGTCAAAGATGCAGTCACCTTATTGCATTTTAGTTTCTGACATAATTTTTAATATGTTTTCACTTTTCTCCATCCTCGTCACCATTTCACAGGATGACAACAGAAATGTGGCAGGAAATAAAACTCTTCATACAGATAGCACTTAATCAGTGTATGCTTCTTGCTTGCTCGCTTTTCTTTACTGGTATTAAATTTAAACAATGCTCTGAGCTGAACTATGGCCCTCTGCAAATACAGCTGACTTGACTGCAGGAGGTCAAGAGGGACAGAAATGTACAGTTCAATCCTGAGATTAGTGGCCATTTTCCTGGAGCCACTCCAGGAGAGGTCCAGGCCATCTCCCTACTTTCCTGGAAGGAGCTGGGGAACCTTAAGGGCAGTGGGTGTTCCTTGATTTCAGAAGTACCCTTTCAGAAGGGTAGAAAAGGTCACAGCAACTCTGGGGAATGTGGTAAAGTCAAAAGCCTTGGCTTCTAGCTCATGACTGGCTGGTAACTAGGCCTGGGTAAGTTGCTAAGTCTCTCTGAAGTTCACTTTTTCAGTGTCAAGAGAAAATGCTCCCTGATGGCTATATCTGTTCTGAGGGATATGACCCCTGCTATCACCCAAGCAGATTTTCCATCCAATGCATAGGGATGTAGTGATAAATGTCTTTCTCTTTCAACATCCCTTTCTTCCTTTTCCTGGTTCTTCTCTTGTCCTCCTTGAAGACTGTTCTAGCTTGCTAAGCTGCTAGAATGCAATATACCAGAAATGGAAAGACTTTTCTAAAGGGAATTTAATAAGGTTACAAGTTTACAGTTCTAAGCCTATAAAAATGTCCAAACTAAGGCATCCATGAAAAGATACCTTAATTCAAGAAAGGCCAATTTGTCTGGAACACCTCTGTCAGCTGGGAAGTTATGTGGCTGGCATCTGTTGGTCCCTTGCTCCTGGGTTCTGTTGCTTTCAGCCTCTGTTCCTGTGGGGGGTTCCTAATTTTGCTTCTCCAAGCCTCACTTTCATCTCTTGGCTTCCCTTGGCTCTCTCCAGGTTCTGGCTTGCTTAACATCTCATGGGAAGGCAAATGGCAATGTCTGCTGGGCTCCCAGCATCTCCAGACATCCATGTCTCTGCTCCCTCTGTCCACTATGAAGGTTCTGTTGGCTCTGTCATTTCAGACTTCTCTCCAAAATGTTTCTTCTTTTGAAGGATTCCAGTAAACTAATCAAAACCCACCCGGAATGGGTAGAGTCCCATCTCCATTTAATCAAAAGGTCACACCCATAATTGGGCGTTCCACATCTCTACAGAGATAACCTAATTAAAAGTTACTGCCCTACAGTATTGAATTAGGACTAAAAGAAACAGCCGCCTCCACAAGACTGACTCAGGATTAAAACATGACTTTCATGGGGTACATAATATTTTCAAACCGGCACAAAGACCAAGAGCCTCATACTTTCTCGTGCCTTCCTTGAGGTTTCAATTCCAGAATCAAAATGAAACTGTCCTCTTTCACATAGCCGTCCTTTCACACTTTTTCTAACAAGCAACTCACACATGCTAGGGTGTTATTAGTTGACAATAAAATAGAATTTCCTCACTTCAGTTAAAGTATTTCATTTTTAAAACCAGATATTTAAAAAGAGAACTGGATGAATCTCTTGTAATTTCAGACAAAACAAGTAAAGAAACACTTTCCAATCTATATCTGTATCTATATACCTATCCCTCTCTCTACCTATATCTATAACATCACTTTCTATGTGTCAGGCACAATCAATGCTTCCTGCCCCCCAAAACAGGAAAGAAAGAAAAGGATAGACACTCTGTATATCTGAGTAGCTAACAAGACAGAAAAAGAGATGACTCCTCAAATGAAAAGAACTATAAGAAAATGTGCTATAACAATGGTACATAATAATGGTAAATTGCAGAAAATGTTATGTAAACAGAAATGATTTATTCTGTCTCAGGATTTAGTGGGGGTGGTGGTGGTGGAAAGAGAAGACAGAGCAAGGAAAGGACATTTTCTTTCTCTCCCTTTTTCTTAGTTTTGTTAAATGACAAGTGTAATATGTTCATTGCAACAAGTTAAACAATACAACTGTATATAAAAAGAAACAAATTAATTACTTCTTTCAAGTTCTCCATATCCAATAAAGAGTGGCTGACTCCCAGTATATATTGTTAAGTAAAAATGCAAAGAGCAAAAAAGTTTATAAACACAGCTATTCAGGTTAAGACACAAGTAGAAGTAAATACACAGACACATATTAATTTACTTTTTGTAAAAAGAAATATGGGGAGGATAAATTACAGTCTAATACGAATGACTACATGAAAGGGGGTGGTAAAAATAGGGGGAGGGTCTTGGGACCGGCCTGGGGCTCATTATGTCTCTTTATATTAATATATTTCAAGTATTCAGTAATAAGGTTGGAAAAAGCAAATCCTAAAACTGAGTTCAGACAGAAAAAAATGAACTTAACTGTAAATCAAATTGATAGCATGACAATATAAAAAAGAAATTAAAGTAATTCTGGAACATGGTAACTTTGTACCTCTGAGTGAGATACAGTCTGAGTACCAGAAAACAAAACAAAAAAGAAATCTTGACCTTTATTTAGCAGGTTTATCAATGCTTGTGTTATTGCTGTTACAAATCTCAAATACTTTGTGTACGGGAGAGAAAATGGGTACATCTGCTGGACTTGTTGGAAATCAGAGTTTTCAGTATGAGAAAAGGAAATAAATATAAAGAATGAGGTAATGTGATAACAGAACAATGGCCTCCCTAAGATACCCACACCCTAATCCTTGGGACCTGTGAAGATGTTACTTCACATGCTGTGTTATTTGTAAGCTGCCGGAATGTTCCATACACCAGAAATGGAACGGCTTTTAAAAAGAGGAATTTATTAAGTTGCAAGTTTACAGTTCTGAGGCCATGAAAATGTCCCAACTAAGGCATCCAGGGAAAGATACCTTGATTCAAGAAAAGCCAATGGGTTCAGAATGCCTCTGGCACCTGGAAAGGCGCATGGAGACATCTGCTGGCTTTCTCTCCAGCTTACTGTTTCATGGAGCTCCCCTGGGAGCATACCTTCTTCATCTCTCAAGGTCTCTGGCTCTGTGGGCTCATTTGGTTCTGTTGGCTCTATTGGTTCTCTAAGGTTTCTCCAAAATGGTTCCACTTTTAAAGATTTCAGTCAACTAATCAAGACCCAACTGGAATGGATAGAGTCACACCTCCATCTAATCAAAAGGTCACACCCACAATTGGGTGTGTCACGCCTCACATTCCATGGAGATAATCTAATCAAAAGTTTCCAACCTGCAGCACTGAATCAGCATTAAAACATGTTTTTTCTGGGGTACATACTACTTTGGACCTCCAGATGGGGGTGGTCTCCAGGGCCACCCAGCCATGCCCAATATAACCATAGGAGTCCTTAAAATTGGAGAACTTTCCTGGTTGTGGTCAGAAGGAGATGTGAACATGAAAGAATAGTCAGAGAAATGTGGCATTGCTGGTTATGAAGACAGAGGTAGCGGGGCAAGAGGTAAGGCATGTGGGCAGCCTCTAGATGGTGGAGAAGGCAAGGCCATGGATTCTCCCTCCAAGCCTTGAGGAAGGGAGGGGCCATCATCTTGATTTTTGCCCACTGAGACCACGTGGTGCCTCTAGGACCCATAGAACTGTGAGACAATAAAGGTATGTTGTTTTAAGCTACTTGAGTTATGGTAACTGGTTATGGCAACAACAGAAAACTAATACAGAAGGTAAAGAATAACCCTATGGAATTAAACTGGAGATATCTCTAAGAAATTGAATGAAAAAATACATAAATGGATGCATATATGCATATGTTTGTATGTAACACACCTAGCCTCTAGATATTGGTTTCCAAAACACATTTTCCACTAAAAATAACTGGTGCTCCTAGAAGAAATGGCCAATTCAGATGTGGGACAGGAAAAGTACAAAGTGAGCCTATAAAATGCTGTTGTACCAGAAAACAGGAACAGAACACAGAGGTGGCTTGTAAAGGACCTCTCTGGTTAAACTGGGCACTATTTGAATATCAAAGCGAATAAACTTAGTAATTAGTTTGACACACTGAAGTTTTAAAAACCTATGAGTCCATAATGATACTGTTCTAGTTTGCTAGCTGCTGGAATGCAATATACCAGAAAGAGAATGGCTTTTAATAAGTTGCTAGTTTACAGTTCTAAGGCAGAGGAAATGTCCCAATTAAAACAAGTCTATAGAAGTGTCCAATCAAAAGGCATCCAGAGAAAGATACCCTGGTTCAGGAAGGCCAATGAAGTTCAGGGTTTCTTTCTCAAGTGGAAGGGCACAGGGTAAACACAGAGTTCCTTTCTCATCTGGAAAGGCACGTGGTGAACATGGTCAGGGTTTCTCTCTCATCTGGAAGGGCACGTGGTGAACACAGCGTCATCTGCTAGCTTCTTCTCCTGGCTTCCTATTTCGTGAAGCTCCCCAGGAGGCATTTTCCTTCTTCAACTCCAAAGGTCGCTGGCTGGTGGACTCTGCTTCTTGTGGCTATGTCATTCTGCTCTGTTCTCTCGGAATCTCTCATTCTCAAAAATGTTTCCTCTTTTATAGGACTTCAGAAACTAATCAAGACCCACGCAAATGAGTGAAGACATGTTGTCGCCTCATCCAGCTTAACAACCACTCTTGATCAAATCACATCTCCAGGGAGATGATCTAATTACAGTTGCAAATATACAATGCTGAATAGGGATTAGAAGAAACGGTTGCCTTTACAAACTAGGATTAGGATTAAAACAGGGCTTTTCTAGGGTACATATATCCTTTCAAACCAGCACGGATATTTCAACAAACAAATAAATATGCATAGAACAAGAGAGGGAGCTCTTATTTTTAAAGTGCCAGAAAATGAATATAGAAGGAATAAAAGAGTTAGGAAATATACACACAGTCTTTGATTATCACTCTTTAGATTATAGAGGGGGAAATGTACCTTTATAGTGGTAGATCTAGTGGTTGTTGCATTAGTCACAGGATTACTCAGCATCAGAAAGAGATATTTGATACTATTTGCTTTTTGATAGTTGCCTTTGATATGTATCTCTAAATATTATGCAATAAATGTAAATGATATCACCTATGCTTGCCTAAATACTGAGCCTGAATCAAATCATGAGGGGAATGATAAAAAAAATCTTGTATGTGAGCTACTCTACAAGGAAAACAACCTGGACATGCTGAAGAAACCACATGTAATGAAAAAGTGGGAGGTATGTTCTAGATCAGTGGCTCTTGATTGCAAACATCAAATCACCTGGCGGGCTGTTACAAGACAGCCGATGACCCACCCCCAGAGTTCTCATGTAATGAGTCTGGAGTGGGGCACCAGCATTTTCTTTTCTAACAAGTTCTCCAGTGATTCTGATGCCACTTGTCTGGGGACCACACTTGAGAACCACTGCCTTCGATGAAAAAAGGGGTAACAACCAGACACAGGGTGTAAACCTTCTTTGCCTGCTCCTGATTCTGTCACGTGACCTGTTTAAGCAACTCAAGCTCACACTGATGGAGATCCTTTCAGACCAACGTGTCTTCCTGTTCAAACCAAATGACTGCGGATGGCCGAATAGGACAGGCTGAGTTCAGCCCTGCTCTGGAACGACTAGAGAAGTGACAGAGAAGCAACTGGAACAGCAGCTCTGGGGGATTAGTGACCAGAGAGGGTCTTCTATACTATGTAGGGAGATGCTGGATGAAAAAGTTGAGGAATTAGGATGCAGAGAATGGGGTGAGAGGCTCATTCATGAATCTACTGGGGACAAGAGTCCACGCCCAGGAATGTGCCTGCCGTTGCAGCTAGCCTGGGAGATCAGCTGCCCCCACCTCCACAGCCGGAGCTCCCTTGAGGAACCATGATCTCAGCAAATTTGCTTACCCTGCTCACAGAGACCAGCCAGCTAGTGTGCAGAACCTACCACACCTCCTTCTATACAGAAGCCCTTAGTCCTCAAGAATGCATGGACAGGCAGGCGGGGACGAGGAAACAAGCCACGGCATGCCTTATACACCCCCCATCCTGAGTCTCACCCTACACCCTGTGGACCACCCCCAAGCCATATCTCATCTTAGATCCAAGGTGGAAATGAAAGGATGGAAAAAGATATTCCATGCAAGCTATAACCAAAAGAAAGCAGGAGGAACTATACTAATATCAAATACAAAAGACTTTAAATATAAAGACATTATAAGAGACAAGGAGGGAAACTATGTATTAACAAAAGGGACAATTCACCGAGAAGAAATAACAATCATAAAGGTTTATGTGCCCAATCAAGGAGCGCCAAAGAGCATGAGACAAGCACTGGCAAAACTGAAGGAAGCAAAAGATGTTTCAGCAATAATAGTGGGAAACTTCAATGCACCACTTTGCTCTACAGACAGAACAACCAGACAGAGGATCAACAAGGAAATAGAGAACTTAAACAATTTGATAAATGAATTAAACCTAACAGACATACACAGATCATTACACCTCAAAACCCCGGGATACACATTCCTCTCCAGTGCTCATGGAACTTTCTCTAGGATAGATCATATGCTGGGACACAAAACAGGTCTTTATCAATTTAAATGATTGAACTTTTTCAAAGCACTTTCTCTGATCTCAATGGAATGAGGCTGAAAATCAATAACCACCAATTTGTGGAACTTCTACAAATATATGGAGATTAAATAATGCACTTGTAGAAATCAGTAGGTCAGGTATTTCTGACTTTTGCTCGCTGGCTTTCCAGCAATTGAGAAAGTGTCTAGTTTACCACATTAAATTTCTTCAGGCATGAAATACCTAGATCAGGAACCCTAAATGACAAAGTACCCTGCCAGTCATTACACACACTATATACAGATACATATACACGTTCACACACATATGCACAAGCACACACACATGGACACAAACACACACAGGGGCAACTCATAAGGTACAATCTCTTGATGATACATTCCCAAGAAAAGAATTACAGGTCACACATTTCTGGGGTGTATGAGATTAAAATGATGGTGAGGATGGTGATGATGATATCTGTTTTGCAGTATCAAAATCAATTTCTGGAAGCCTGGGAATAAAGAGCCCTCACTAAAAAAACAAACAAAGAAACAACAACAACAACAAAAAATCAGTGGGTCAAGGAAGGAATGACTACAGAAACCAGTAAATATCTGGAGATAAATGAAAATGAGAATACAATACATCAAAATGTAAGGGATGTGGCAAAAGCAGTACTATGTGGGAAATTTATTGCCCTAAATGTCTATATTTAAAAACAAGAAAAAACAAAAATCAAGACTTAACTGCTCACCTGGAGAAACTAGAGAGATAATGGCAAACAAACCCCAAAGTAAACAGAAGAGGAAAAATAGGAAAGATTAATGCAAAAGTAAATGAACTGGAGAACAAAACAACAACTGAAATAAATAATAAAGATAAAAGTTGGTTCTTTGAGAAAAATCAATAAAATCAATGGACCCCTACCTAGACTGACAAAGTAAAAAAGAGGATGCAAATAAACAAAATCAGAAATGACAGGAGGGTCTTTAATACAGACCCTGAAGATAAAAAAAAAAAAAAATCCTAAGACAATACTATGAACAATCATATGCTAACAAACTAGACAAATTCCTAGAAACACATGAACAAGCTACACTGACTCAAGAAGAAATAGAAGATCTCAACAAACCAATCACAAGTAAAGAAATTCAATCAGTCATCAAAAACCTCCCTACAAAGAAAAGCCCAGGGCCAGATGGTTTCACAGGGGAATTTTATCAAATATTCCAAAAAGAAATAACACTAATCCTGCTCAAACTGTTCCAAAAAATTGAGGAAAATGGAAAGCTACTTAAATCATTTTATGAGGCTAACATCATTCCATATTAAAACCGGGCAAAGATGCTACAAGAAAGGAAAACTAAAGGCCCATCTGCCTTATGAATACAGATGCAAAAATTCTCAACAAAATACTAGCAAATCTAATCTAATGATACATGAAAAGAATTATACACCATGACAAAGATGGGTTTACATAAAAAATGCTAAGGTGGTTAACATAAGAAACTCATCAAGGTAATATAGCACATTAACAAATAGAAAGGGAAAAATCACATGGACATCTCAATTAATGCTGAAGATCATTCAACAAAACTCAGCATCCTTTTCTGATAAAAACACTTCAAAATGCAGGACTTGACAGAAACTTCCTCAATATGATGAAAGGGCATATATGAAAAACCCATAGCCAGGATTGTACTCAATAGTGAGAGAATGAAAGCATTCTCCTTAAGAATGGGAACAACGGATGCCCTCTGTCACCACTATTATTCAACATTATACTAGAAGTTCTAGCTAGAGTAACCAGGCAGGAAAAAGAAATAAAAGGCATCCAAATTAGAAAGGGAGAAATAAAATTTTCAGATTATTTGCAGATGGCAAAACTATATTTGGAAAATCCTGAGAAATCTACAACAAAGTTTCTGGAGCTAAAAAACAAATTTAGCAAAGTGGTGTGATACAAGATTGATGTGCAAAAATCAGTAATGTTTCTATACACAAGCAATGACCTAACTGAGGACAGACAACTGAGGAGAGACAACTAAGGAAAAAATTCCATTAAAAATAGTGACCAAAAGAAGCAGGTATCTAGGAATAGGCCTAACCAGGGATGTGAAGGTATTGTACACAGAAAACAACAAAACCTTGCTAAAAGAAATCCAAGAAAATCTAAGTAGGTGGAAAGACATTCCATGCTCGTGGATAGGAAGGTTAAATGTAGTTATGATGTCAATTCTATCCAAATTGAGCTACAGATTCAATGCAATACAAACAAAATTCCAACAACCTACATTGAACACTTGGAAAAACTACTTATGAAATTCATGTGGAAGGGAAACAGACCTTAAATAGTTAAAAGTATCCTAAAAAAGAAGGATGAAGTGGGAGGACTAACACTTCCTAATTTTAAAGCTTATTACAAAGCCACAGGGGTCAAAACAGCATGGTATGGCACAAAGATAGAAGTATTGACCAATGGAATAGAATCAAGAGAGTGGAAACAGACCACTAAATCTATGCTCAACTGATCCTTTGACAAGGTCCCCAAATCCATGGATGTCACAGAAATAGTCTGTTCAAAAAATGGATGTCAATAGCCAAAAGAATGAAAGAAGATCCTTACTTACATCCTATACAAAAATTAACTCAAGATGGATCAAAGACCTAAATATAAGAGCCAGTACCACAAAACTCCTAGAAGAAAACATAGGGAGACATCTTTAAGACCTAGTAATAGGAAGTATCTTCCTAAACTTTATACCCAAAGCACAAGCAACAAAAGAAAAAAATAAACAGAAACTCCTCAAAATCAATTGCTTCTGTGTCAAAAAGTGAAGAGGCAGCCGACTCAATGGGTGAAAATATTTGGAAATCATATATCAGATAAAGATTTGATATCTTGCATACATTTAAAAAATCATTATCGACAACAAAAGAACAAACAGTCCAATTATAAAATGGGCTAAAGATACGAATAGAAATCCTGCCAAAGAGCAAAAATAGATGACTACAAAGCACAGGAAGCACTCATTTTCACTGGCTTTTTTAATAAGGGGAATGCAAATCAAGAAATTGGGAACTTATGCACTGCAGGTAGGAATGTATAATGGTGTAGCTGCTTTGGAAGACAGTTTGGCGATTCCATGGAAAACTAAATATTGAATTGCCCTGTGACCCACCATTACCACTACTCAGTATATGAACAGATGTGCTGAAAGCAGCGACACAGACAGACATTTGCATGCCGATGTCATACCAGCATTTGTTTACAATTGCCAAAAGATGGAAACAACCTGTCAACAGACAAGTGGATAAACAAAGTGTGGTACATATGTAAGATGGAATATTATGCAACAGTAAGATGAAATGTGTTCCTGAAACATATGACTACATGGATGAATCTTGAGGACATAATGCTGAATGAAATAAGCCAGACACAAAAAGGTAGACATATATGATTTCACCATTATGTCTTTGGTAAATATAAACTCAGAGGCTTATAATATTGAATATTGAATACAATATTGACCAAGAGATACACAGAAGCTAGAGATGGGTGAATGGTCAGCTAATAAGGTTGAACTTAAATGTAAGGGAATGGATAGAAGTGAAGGCAGTTCATTAGTGGGTTTATAAATAATAGTGCCATACTGGAGGTGAACCTGATTGGAAGGGATTGTAGAGAGCCATGAATCCCACTGATTAACACTAAAAGCATAAATAATTTCTTCATGAACAACTTCAAAAGTATGAATCTTGTAGAGTCAATAATAGAGGGGTATTGGGAGAAAATACTATTGCGTGCTATGGATTAAGTTTAACAGGAAGACATCAAAAGTACTACTACAGCAAACACCAGGGGTAGACACTTGGGAGGAATGACAAGAGTTAAAGGGTGGTTTGGATTTTCTATTAGGCAAGGGTGTGTTTATCTGTTATTTTACTCTTTGGAGCAATGAAAATCGTTTAAATTGAAAATGTTGATAACTGTACAACTAAGTGAGGATAATGTGAGACATGGAATTTTTACTTTGGACATTATCCATGATGCCCAATGGATGGAGATGGCTGACAGATTGACTGAAAAGTAAAATGGTGAACTGTGGTGTATAAATATGATAGAATATTGTGTGGCTACAGAAAGTAATGAAGTCGTAAGGCATGCAATGAGGTGAATGAAAACTTGGGGACATTTTGTGGTGCAAAATAAGCCAGAAACAAAAGAACAAATATTGTATAGTGCCTTTTAGAACATGCCTATAAGCAAATTGGAGTCTAGATTGTAAACTCTTAGGGCAATTACATTTAGTCTGGTGCTGTAAAAGTTATTTCTAGATTTTGAGATGATGTGCTATATATGTATAATCTATTATCTCCCTGGAACTTCGGTCACCTGTGTGACACCTAAGACTCAAAGTTGGAGTTCTGTAGCTCTGAAAGTCAGCATTGCTACATACAACAATCGTTAAAGAAACCAAAATAAAAGATCAGGATTCAATTAGAGATAAGAATGAAGCCAGTCTGGTTGGGACTAAGGTAAATCAGAATATAGGGGAGAAGATGACATTGTCTCTATTTTAAAACTTTCTATACTGTATAAGACCAAAGGAAGAGAGGATTGTTTTGTCCTAAACCTAAATTTTCTGCAGCACAATCAATCTCAACCTGTCTTTATACCTCATTTAAGCAATGCAAACACATGGCGCCCAGGAGCGAGGGCGCATATTTCTGTATAGCTTAATGTAATGCTGGGACACATCCCAGAGTATGTTGGGCAGATAATAATTAAAAAGTATTGGCAAAGTCTCTTGAGGGATTGGAGAAAAAATACAGAATTATTCATCTTTACCATTGGGGAAATCCCTATTATTGTCTCAAACATTAGGGACTCCCAAGTTAATGGGCCAAGCCCTTGATCTTAAGGCTTCCTCTTATGAAGCTTATTTCTGTAGCAAAGAAGCTTAGTCTACCTACAGTTGCGCCTAAGAGTTACTTCCAGAAAACCTCTTTTGTTGCTCAGATGTGGCTTCTCTCTCTCTCTCTCTAAGCCCAACTCTACAAGGAAAACAATAACTTTCCCCCCTACGTGGGACATGACATCAGGGGTGAAGGTCTTTCTGGCAATGGGGGAGATGGCTCCGAGGGATGAGCCTGGCCCTGAACTGTGGGATCAACAATGTCTTCCTGACCAAAATGGGGAAAAGAAATGTAATAAAATAAGGTATCAGTGGCTAAGAGAGTTCAAATAGAGTCAAGAGGCTATTCTGGAAGCTATTCTTACACATGCTTCAGCTAGATATTGCTAATTACCACAATTTGCCAAACCCAACCAGCATCATTCCAGTTAACTCTGTAGAACACCTAGGGCTCTCTCTGAGATTCTACAAAAGTTTCATGCACTGAGAGTACTTTCTAGAAACCTAAACCTCAAGATGGTTCCTAGGCCAGATAAGTCCTGAAACCCAGAGGGGCCAGCCTCTCCAAGAACATCAACTAATTCTATCTCCCTATCCCACATTATTGACACCACTTCCAACATGAAAAAGTTAGAATGGGTATAGCCCAAACACCCCTAAAGAGTGGGAGAAGCATCTAAGGAGAAGGAGAGTTACACAGAGAAGGTAGGACATAGCAAATGAGTATAACTGCTGACTCATTATATTGATATCTCTTTTAGTCTCTAGTGTATTGGAGCAGCTAGAAGGAAAAACCTAAAATTGTGGAACCGCAACCTAGACTAAACTCTGAAAACTATTGTATAACTACTTACTAAATGTACTTTGAAAAATATTGCTTTTTTTGTATGTTATATTTCACAATAAAAAATGTTTAAAAAAAAACCCACAAATGACTGAGAGTGAAAATTATCAGTACCTTTATCCCCCAATGCCATCACTATGTGCTTTTCTCTTTATATATATATAAACAGCTAATCCAAATATTTACTCTATCCCTTTTTCCCTGCCTCCTCTAGCCCATAGAATAATGCCCATATTGAATTTACGTTATAATATGCCTGACCAGAAAAAGTATTAATTTGGTTGGTTGTTGATTTGTGAATTATATTACACAACAATATCCTGAGATGCTACTATAGGCCAGGCAGTGTTCTAGTACTTGGGGGTATAGCAATGAACAAGGTCTTAGTTCATGGACACTCTAAGCTAGTACAGAAAAATAGGCAATAAATAAGTAGACAAATACTAAAAATACATAACTATAATAATTTTAGATATAAATATAATGAAGGTGGTAAAGCAGGGTAAGTGTATAGAACTAAGAACCAGCTGGAATGCCTTGGTGCTAGTGTTAATGTCTCTGTATTCCTGGCTCATGCTTTTGGGTAGTTCACATGATTTGTCTGAACCTCAATTTTTACGTCTAAATTGGGAATAACAGTACTTGCCTGTTTCCACTGCACCCCACGGTGAGGATGTGGAACCACAGCTACTGAATAAAATATGGATGATTATTCTCAAATGATAGCATGTATTGGAATATGCTTTGACAATTGTCATAATTCTTATAGCAAGCCATCTTCTAACTGTCCTACTACTTACTGTATTAGCAAAAATTATGCAAGCTACAGTAGCAAATGTGACCTAACAGAGTAGAAATGTACTCATTCCTTATACAAAAGTCCAATGCAGGCAGCTTCCTCCATGTGTGATTCTTGTGGTTCTACCATCCCCTACCAAATCCTTTCATCTGCATCTGGCCAGTGGAAGGGGCAAGAGTGAGGAGGAGGTACAGCCATTTCTCAAAAGCCTTTGTTGTGAATTGGCATACATCTCTTTCACCAACATTCCATGGATAAAATTCACTCAGGTGACCATACCCAACTGCAAGGAAAACTGTGAATGAAGTCTAGTACCCACAAAAGAAGAAGAAAATTTAGATGTTTGGGAGGAAAGAAAGCAGTTCTTTGCTACTATGACTAATACTTTTTTCTTTCTACTTTCTTTCTTAATATCGAATAATATAGTATGTTAAAAAGAATTAGAAAGGGTAATTTTGGAATCAGTTAAATATTTGTTGTGGCCCTTCTATGTACCAGGGGTGCATAGTCTGGTACCTTCTATGTACCAGACTGACTTTTTAATCTGTGCAGCAAAGCACAGTACCTATCACAGTGCCTGGCATATCACTGACCCTCGGTATGAATTTATAGGTTAACAAATGGATGAACATTCCTCCAGATTCCAAGCTCCATGACAGCAGGGCCTCTCATTGGTTTACTGGTAGCTCTTGAGGTCCTGGTGCTGTGTCCAGTATATAGCTAACAAATAATATATGTTAAGAATCTGTGTTTGAAAACAGATTATATTTTCTCCCCGAAACTGAGCGTATGCATCTATAGCATACTCTTAGAGCATAAACATTGGTGACACTTTTAGTCGTGTTAGAATAATTCTAAGTCATGCAGACTTTACCTAAATGCTCATAAATACTAATTAGATGACAATGGCACAGAGCCATTATAGTTATATTTTAAGATCAAAGAGTAATAAACAGATTGAGCAGACAGTATCTATTTTTAACAAGGAAATCAGTAGGGGCCTTTAGCTAAAATATAAAAACAAGGGAATCCAACTTCCAAAGAGTCTCCATTAACTAATTTAAACCAATGACTTGGTAAGCCCCTCTGTGACAGCAAGGTGTTCCTGGAGGCCAGCATGGGTGTGTAAAGGCCAAAAAAATAGCAATGACAACAAACAGAAATTCAGGTTTTTATGTGGCAAGGAGCTAGATGCAGCTAACCTACATTAGGAAGAGGTGTTTACAAATTTACACATAGACATGTTTTCATGATATATTCAAAAGGCAATGAATCCAGTTTTATCTGGATATAGCAGCTAAAGCTGGCCTGACGTAATCAATATACTCGAGATAAAATTGTGAATGATCAATATCAACCTATTTTGGGAGAAATTCTATGATGTTCCGGTTGGAACTGATGGTCCAACATTACAGGTGTTTATGACATCTGCCTCTCTCTCTGTCTGTCTATAAATCATTGTTCATGCTTTGTTCCTGGAATGTCAGCAGTCAAATTAAGATCCATTTCAAATGCCACATCTACTTTGAAGAAGATGCCTATTTATTACTACAACCATGAAAATAATGTTTAAATCAAAATAGGATTTAAAAATCGGAGAATCACCATGAAGAAAAAATTCAACCTAACACTGCTCTGCAGGGAGATTTTGAAAAAGCAGGCCATCTGCATTTGAGAAACTAGAAATAGAAGAACTGTGATAGCTACAACAACTTAACTTTTCAATTTACCATTCAGGTTTTGAGTCCCCTGGTCAAAACATTCCTGAAGTAAATGCTCCTACCCTAGTCTGTTTCTCAAACATTCCATGCCATTTCATGCGAGACTCCCCTCTGCCAGATAAAGTGCTCCTCATCTTGCAGGGCCCAGAGTTCACATGCCACTTCTCAGATGCTTCCCTAGTGTCCCCTCTCAGAACAACTAATGGCTCCTTCTTCTGCTCTCCTAGTACACTGTTCCTAACAGCCACTACACATATCCATTTGCCTCACAGCCAATCTTTTTTTTTATTATTCCCACATATATGTGATTTACTTGAACTCAATGATTCTATCTTATCTTTCAATCTACAATCCCTAGAGCAAGTCCTAGAATTTCAAATGTGGTTAAAATGTTTGTTGAAAGAATGAATGAATGCATGAATGTATGAATGACAAGTGAGCTAGGCTTTCTCTATCTACCAAATAGAAACCCTAGGAAGTCGCAAGAAGAATTTGTAACCAGGCTGTGAATTATCCAATGGTTTTCTAATAGTCACAGTTATTAAAAGTAGAGGTATATGAGTGTGACATTTTCATTTTCTACAAAGCTTATGCGCTAAATAAGAAATAAGTCATCCAAACAGCCTTATTTCTATTAAGGAAATTGAATTCATAGTTCAGTATCTGCCCATGAAGTTAACTCCAGGCCCAAATGGCTTTACTGGAAAATTCTACCAAAGGTTTAACAAAGAATGATAGCAATTCTATACACATTCTTACAGAAAATGAAGATAGAGAAATACATTCTGACATTAATTATTCTGATACCAAAACTAGATAGAGATATTACAGGAAAAGAAAACTATAGAACAATATCCCTCATGAACATACATGTGAAAATCTATAAAAAAAATAGGTAAATTAATTCCAGCAATACATAAAAAATATAATACACCATGATTAAATAGGATTTATTCTGGCAATGCAAAGCTGGCTCAATATTTAAAAAATAAATCAATATAATTCACCATATCCATAGATTTTTAAGAAATCATATAATCATCTCAAATGATGCAGCCAAAGCAATTGGAAGAATTCAGCATTCATTCACTCATGATAAAAATTCTCAGCAACCTAGGAACAGGATGGAAATTCCTCATGTAAAAAAGAACTCATTGCTAACATCATACTTAATGCTAAAAGACTAAACGCTTTCCCCCATCAGAAATAAGATTCGGATGTGCACTCTTACCTCTGCTATTTGGCATTGTGATAGAGGTTCTAGCCAATGCAGTGAGGCAAGAAAATGAAATAAAAGGCACATATATTGAAAAAAGGAGAAATAAAACAGTCATTCATTGCTGAAAGCATGTTTATATACAGAGAAATCTCAAAGAATCTACCAAAAAGCTACTAGACCTAAAAAGTGTGTCTGGCAGAGATGCAGGACACAAGGTGAGTATACAAAAACCAACTGAAGTTCTATATGCTAGTAATTAATAATTAGAAATTGAACATTTTAAAAGTAACATTAACAATGACATCAAAAATTAAATAATCAAATGTAAATCTACAAAAATATGTGCACAATTTTTACATTGAAAACTACAAAACGCTCATGAGAGAAATTAAAGATCTAAATAAATTAAAGATTGTCTTTATTCATGAATCAGGGCACTCAATATCGTTAAGATGTCAATTGTTACAACATTATTGTTAATTTAATAACTGTGACTTTTAATATAATAATATAATAACTGTGACTTTTATCTATAGAGTCGATGTATTTGCACTAAAAATCCCACTAGTTTTTTTTTTTTATATATAATTGATAAACTGATTCTAAAATTTATCTGGAAAAGTAAAGGACCTAGATTGACCAAAATTTGACAGACTCATACTACTTGATGTAAATACAGGTAATCAATAAGTTATGGTAATTAAGACAGTGTGGGACAGGCATAGGACAGACGTAGAGGGAACAGGAATAGACTGAGCCATATGTGGCCAATTGATTTTCAACAAAGATGCCAAGGTAATTCAGTGGAGAAAAGTCAGTTTTATTCAATATGATGCTGGAGCAATCAACATGCAAAAAAAAGAGCTTTGAACATTTCCTCACACCATATAAAGAAATTCACTCAAAATGGACCAGAGACTTAAATGTAAAGCTGAAAGTTATAAAACATCTAAGGAAAATGTAGGAGAGAATCTTCATAACTTGTGATTAGACACCAAAAATAAAAACTGTACTAGAAAAAACAATAAACTGAACTTCAAAAAATTAAAATCTTCTGCTTTTCAAAGGACACACTATTAAAGAAATAGATATGCAAGCCACAGACTGGGAAAGAATACTTGCAAAACACATGTCTGATAACAAAAGTCTTGTATCCAGAATATATGAAAATCTCTGAACCCTCAATAATAAGAAAACAGACAAAACAATTTTAAAATGGGCCAAAGATTTAAACTGATACTTTATCAATGAAGTTATAGAGGTGGCAATTAAGTATAAGAAAATACTCTCAAAATCATTTTTCATTAAGGTAATGCAAATTTATATGACAATGAGAAACCTGGAATGGCTGGAAAATTTTTAAAATGACAATACCAAATATTGACAAATCTGCAGATCTGTTAAAACTCTTATGCATTGTTGGTGTACATTCAAATTCCAAGTTTAGAAGTTTCCTCATAAAGTAAAACCTATACATACCATGTAATTCAGAAATCTGACTTTGATATTTACCCAAGAGAAATGAACATGAAAACTTCTGCTTACACAAACACCAGAACATAAATGTCTATGGCAGCTATATTCAGAATTTCCAAAAGATGCAAATAACCCAAATGTCCAAAAACTGACAAATAGATAATAAACTGTGGAACATCCATATATTCTGAGTAATGGAACACTACTCAGTAATAAAAGGAAAGGACTATTTACCTGTGCAACAATATGGATAACCCCAAAAAGTATTATGCTAAGTGAAAGAAGCCAGACACAAAGGTATCTCTGGATAAAGATTAAACTACAATGACAGACATCAGCTCAGTAAATGACTGCCTGAAGCTGGGGGTGGAGGAAGAGGATTAAGCAAAAAAAAAAAAAAAAGGAACTTGTTTGAAGTGATGGAATTTTTTATAACTTGGTTACATGATTGCATACATTTGTCAGCACTAAGAACTGTATACCTAAAGAGAGTGAGTTTTACTATATAAATTCTATATCAATAAAACTGGCAAGAATAAAAAGCTTACAATATGCTGTAGGTTCTACATCAGAAGAACACTAGCTCATTCTGATCTGGTGAACTTGTGTTGCTGATTACTTGACACATCTACTTGGTTCTCTCAAATGACCAGAACTCTTCACTTTTCCTTTATAATCTCACATCTCCTGGGACATTCCTCCTCTCAGGAAATGAAACCTCTTAGCTTCCCAGGCTAAAAATGAGCTGATAACCTTGATTCGTCCCATGCTCTCAAACATTCCCTCCCATGTGTCATGGGACCCTGTGGACTCTACCTGTAAAACATATGCTGAATCCTCCTATTTCTCCTCTCTTGTTTTCCCCTGACCACCCCAAGGAATGCCCCATTAACATCTTGGTTGAACAATTGCAATGTCCTGATGGGTTTCCTTATTTCCGCTCTCGGTCCTCTAAGCTACTGCTTGAGTTGCCAGAGTGAGAATTAAAAGGTCATCATAGCATGCATTCATTTTCCATCATATACTTCTATGAAAACCACACATTCATTTTCCATTACCTTTCAAATAAAACCTAAGCTCCTTACTATTTTGAGGACTTCCATAATTTGACCTGGTCCATATTATTCAGCCTCTTTCTCACTAAAATTCAGCAGATTCCCTCAAGCGTGTTGTTTGCTCCTGCATCAGAACCTGGGCCCGTGATGTTCCCTCTTCTGGACTCCTCTTCTCTCACTACACTGAGGGACCCACTCCAGCCACCTCTGCAGAGAGGCCTCTGTCCATGCTATCCAGTATAGCATGCTATCCAGTATAGCAGCCCCCCCCCCATCACTTTCTAATCCCTTAATGGCTTCATGGCCTCTTATCACTACCTGAAATTATATACAAGACTATCTTGTACCATACCATGTTATATAATACCATTGTCAATTAAATCATGTTACTAATTGGCCCCAGTAATTATCTGCCTCCCCACCAGCTCTGTAAGCTCCCTAAAGGCAAGGACCTTCTCTGTCTTCTTTATCCGTAGAGCCCAAGCCTAGAGCAGTCACATTATAGAGCCTCAGTTGAATGAACAAGTAAAGTTCTCCTGTCCCTCTCTCACTTAACGGTGTCTTGGTAATGGCCCACTGGAGCCTTTTTAAGTGTTTTTATGCTATAACCTGACATGATTCAACATTTCAAAGTGATTCCACAATGCCATGGTGAATCCTTGGTTTAGTCAGTTCACCTTGTTTCCGGTCATCCATCTGGAATTTCTAATGCCCGTGCGCTGCAGGGACTGGGTGGCATGCTTCCCACCAACCCACTCTTGGACACTGGAAGTGAGACTAGTCCTTGACGGCTTCAACATAGAGACCAAGTCTCCCTCATAGGGAGAAGCAACAGGCAGGTGGCCGTGGGCAGGAATACTCTGAGCAGCGTCACATTGCGGGGATTGTGATGGGGAGAGGGATTTTCTTTCTGATACTAACAAGAAAGGCATAACAACATTTCTAATCCCAAGATCGAAGAACAAGTTCGTAGGTCATCTGACCATTTAACATTAAACAAAAAATGTCAGTTCCGAGGCTCTTAAATAGAATCGTCTCCTGCATCAGGGATGTGCCGGGAAGTCAAGGCGGCTGTCCCTCTGGATCCTGGCCCCGAATTGTCTGTGAAGAGCAGGGGCTTTGGAAGAGCCCTGGCTGCCACAGCCCTTCGTGGTATCAGTCACCATCTCCACACCTTCTCTGTGCAAGTGCTGAGTACACCAAACACTACTAAAACTACTGTGAGCCCTAGTGCATAGATGACGAAAGTGAGATTTTAAAAGATTAAACAATGTGCACAAAAAGCCAAAACAATACAGGTGAACAGCCATGGTTAACACTCGGGCTTTCTGACTCTGAGTTTAGTATTCCCTTCATTAAAATGAAGATCATTTTAGGCAGCAGTGAGAGAGAGAAGAATGCAAAGGACAGTGTTTCTGCGACTGCCGGCTTTTACAAAATGTTTTGTGCCTCATTGTATGATAAAATTTTCAAAATGTGTTTTTCAGGCATAAAGACAAAGCTTCTCCTTTTCAGTGCTGATATGCAACTGCAATGCATCTCATCTTCCCCACTTCCTTCTCATAGCTAACTCTGTTGATTGCTTCCTATGTGCTGGCACTGTGATATAAACATTTTACAGGGATCATCTCATCACTTGATCCTTTAAAGAACCCTGTGAGGTATCTCATATTCTTTTTATCCTTTCTTTTACAGATTGTTTCTAAAAGAGATTGAAACAAAATTCAAATTTGTGAGTCCTTGGGATAGGGTTTGTGCTCTCTAGAGCCCACCCATTCAGTTCACAATGCACCTCAGGAAATACTTGTCCAACAGTATTTGTTTGCCCCCCCTCACTACCTCCCTTAGTGCTTAAATCCCCCAGCTAGGGTTTGCCCTGATGGCTCTGATCCCCTCTGCAAGGAAACCGGTCTTACAAAGAACCAACAGTGTTTCCAAAATTCAGCTATTTTTACTTTCTTTTGGCATGCAAGTTGCAAATACGTTTCCTGGGAGCTTTTAACAGTCCATGTCTTCTACTTTGGAAAGCTTTCCAATTGCAGACACAGAACTCCTCATTTCAACTCTGCTATTAGGGCCAAGAGAAAGTTCAAAAGCAAGGTGTGTGGTAGACATTCTTGATCTTCCTAGAAACTAACTGTTCTCCTCTCACACTTGGCCTCAAAGACTTCCTCTTTGGAAAATAATGGCAATTCAACCAACAAAGCCTAACTTTTTGGCTGAGATCTCCTCTACACTACTGCAGGAGAGGTAGCCTCAGAAATGAGTGGCCCATTTTCTACACGAGATGATGGAGCCTCCCACACAGTGGCATGCTGAGAAAGATGTCCCCTGACATGTAAAGTAGTCTCCCTGAGTCAGAGAAAAGCAAGGGGAGGCTGGAGCAGAATTCAGGACACACAGGAGCCCAGGCTGTGAGGGCCGCTGTCCTTTGCCGCGTTGTTGGTTAATACAGAGTTTACGCTTGGTAGAACTAAGAGCAATTAAATATAGTTTCTGGACCACCTGCCCCAGAATCAGATTTCTAATCTTAAACATCTGCATTTTTCACAAGTTTACAAGTGCATCTTAAATGCACTAGAGTTTGCAAATAAATTTCATGGACTCAGTTATCAGAAAACCAGAGCTAACCAAGTTAACATTTTGATATTGTATCTTCTAGTCATTTTCCTATTCATATGCCTCAAACATGGAGGGGTTCATATGTATATGAAATGAATATATGTATCTATTTCTTTTATTGCTCAAATATCTGCCTATCTTAATAAAAACTGTTTTAAACATCACTTGAATGCTACATAACAATGCATTTAATGATGTGCCATAATTTATTTAGCTTCCTATCTAGTTAAGTATTGACTGTTTTATGTGTTTTGATATTATAACTATTAATACATTGATCATTTTAGTGTATAAAGCTGTTTTGTCTCTGCGTTTCTGATTCTCTCCTTACAATATATTCCCAGCTATAACACCGCTGGATCCAAATATCTCAATATTTCCTAGCTGCAATGCATTGGGCCAAAATACTTTTCAAAAACATATCAATATACGCCCAACCCATTCTAAAGTACCACCTGTGGTCATGTGATCAGCTTTGCTGGCTTAATAAGTTGAAAAAGGATATCCCAGCATCGTTTTGCTTTTTAAGCATTTGGTTATTATTGAGGGTGAATGTTGTTCATGCTCATCACCATTTGTGTTTCCCACTGGGACAATATTTTACACATCTCTGTATCTCGCACCCCTACCACATTCCCTGGATCACAGGAGGTACTCCCTGGGAATTTACAGAAAGATATGATTATTCTTAACAATTGTATATCTGTGAAAAATTGCCTTTGGAATCCTTACAGAGTTTTAGTGATTGAATATTGGCAATCCATTAGCGGTTATAATAATTATAGCTAAACTGACCTTTTCTAAGTATCACAGAGTCTCTTAAGTACTTTCATTGCATTGTCTCGTTCAACAGTTACAACAACTCTATGACAGATTGCATTAGTCTTCCCATTTCTGGATTTGGAAGCTGAGGCAACAAGATAGTAAATGGATGGAATCAGGATTTGAAACCAGGCAGTGAGTGATTCTACAATGAGTTTCACTCAGTGTCTCTGAGGTGCATGGTAAATCATTAAGTGTTTTGCTAAAATTATTTACTTTGCAAGAGGGGAAGGAATATGATCTTGGCCTCCCAAAATTCAGTCTGGTAAGGCAGACAAGATGGAATATAGTAAATATTGATAGAAATAACCAACATTTACTAAACAGCAGACACTGTTCTAAGTGCTTCATATTCTCAACATACTCATGACATAGATATTATTATTATTATTCCTTTTACCAGATGAGGAAACTGAAGCGGAGAGATTATGCAATTTTTCTAGGCTCACAGTTAGTATCTGATAGACCCAGGTTCAACTCTGGGTGGTCAGACATCAGAACCCACCTTCTTTGCATAGAACTTTTAGTGGTTGAAAACAAAAGTAGAGAAGATGGCACATGGTTCAAAGGACTTTATTGTGAAAGTAAAACTACAACCTACACAATGGGAGAAAATAATTGGAAACCACATATCTAATACAGGTTTAATATCCAGAATATATAAAGAAATCCTTCAACTTAACAAAAAGACAGATGTAAAGGCTAAATATAGAAACTACTCTATGGTTCGGCAATCCCACCACTAGCCATATACCCCCAAAGAATCGAAAGCAGGAACATGAACAGATATTTACACACTGATGTTTGTAGCAGCATTATTCACAATTGCCAAAAGATAGAAGCAACTCACGTTTTCATCAACTGATGACTGAATAAATAAACAGTGGCATATATGCACAATGAAATATTATTCAGCCGTAAAAAGGAATGGAGTCAAGATATATATGACAACATGTATGAACCTTGAAAACATCATGTTGAGTGAAATAAGCCAGATACATAAGGACAAATATTATATAATCTCACTGACGTGAAATAATTAGAATAAGCAAACTCTTAGAGTCAGAATCCAGAATATAGTTACCAGTGGAAGGGGTAGGAAATGGGAACTAAAGGCTTAAAATGTACAGGGTTCCTATTGGGAATGATGGAAATGTTTTGGTAATCGATGATGGTGATGCTGGCACAACATTGTGAATACAATTAACAGCACTGAAATAAATATCTGAATATAATTAAAAAGGGAAATGTTAGCATGTATATATAGTAACAGAATGAAAAAAATGTTTTAAATCCATGAAACTATACTACACAGTGAACCCTATGTTAAACCATGGGCCAAAGTTAATAGTTCAATTATAAAATGTGCTGTCATCAAGGTTAACAAACTTTCTGCACCAATGCAAGATGTTAACAATAGGATGGTATATTGGAATCTTATATTTTATATATGATGGCTCTGTAAACTCACTACTACTTTAACAAAGAAAAAAAGAAGAAATAATGTAAAACTGTTTTCCTAACTAGTTATATCAATTTAGACTACCACCAGTGATGTTGAGGAAATCATGTAGAGATTGTACAACAGGACTGATTGTAAAAATTCAGAAATGGATAGCATAATACTACCTGATTGTAGCACAACAATGTAAGGACACTGGATGAAGCAGAATGTGAGAATGATAGAGAAGGGCTTGGAGCACATGTGAAACCAGAGGAAAGAGAGACGATAAAGACTGAGATGGTATAATCTAGGAATTCCTAGAGTGTACAATGATACTGACTACATGTACAAACTTAAAAATGTTTTTGCATTCAAAAAAAGAAATCACGTAGCTTTATATTCTCTCTAGTACTTGATATTGTTGGACTTTTTCACTTTTTCCAATCAAATGGTTATACAATTTCATTGTGGTCTTGATTTACATTCCCCTAATCACTAATGATGTTGAATATCTATTATGTTTATCGGCTTTATGTGTTTCCCCATCTGTGAAATGGTTAGTCATATATTTTGCTTATTGTTTCTACTGGATTGTTTGTGTTTTTCTTATTTTCAGTTGAAGTCCTTTGTATATTCTTAAGAATCCTTTGCACTTGCATGCAATGGAAATACTTTCTCCCAATGCCTAACTGATCCTTTTTGGTCTTTATGATATCTTTTAATGAATAGAAGTTTGTAATATTAATAAAGTAAAACTTGCCAAAAGCAACAAATAAAGAAGATGGTACATAGCAGTGATACTTAGCGTCGCTGTGGTTTTGAATGATCAGGAGTTACTCCCACCTTACTGAACCATGAAATCAAAAGTGGAAGCTAAAGGAACATGACAGAGAAAAGGCCCAGAGTAGAATCACTCACATGTGGGTTCCAATCCCAGCTCTACTACTTCCTTATGTGAAATGGAAATTGTCACCTGTAAGGTGGCCATAAAGATGAGATAAACTGGTGTACATATGGCAACTAGCAAAATGCCAGGTCTTTAGTAGGAACACAAATATTGTGATTTATCTTATGTAGTAGACACTGGATTGGATCCCCCTTTCCTGCCTCCTTCTATTAAAAGATCATGAAAACTAAAAGACCCAATTTCCCAACCTCCACATGACATGGTCTGGGAAATGAGAAATAGGCAGACATGCTAAGGAAGGTGTCCATCACATAGAAAAAGAGAATACCTCTCAACGAAAAGACCTTCCCTCTTCATCCTGCCCGGAATGTTGAAATGATGACAGGAGGTGTAGCAGCCACTTGGAAATCATGAAGATGAAATTCGCAAGCTAAGGATAGTGGAACAGAAAGACGAAGAGACCCTGGGTCCCTACTGATCTGCTCTTGAAGCCACTGTGACTGTCCTAGATGGTCAGTCTTCGTACTTACTTCTATGTGCACAAATTAAAACCTTGTAGATTTAGATCACTGTTGGGTATCTGTTGCTTGTAACTAAACATATGTTTATCTGATGCATGTTCCTCATCATTTGTCAGAGCAACTTGTATTTCCCCCAAATCATGGAAGACAGATATCCAAGGATTGTAGTTTCTATCACCAAATAGCCATCTATTTATTTTAGAATCAGTGACTCAGCACTTGAAACCTAAGGTGAGCTTCAAGATGCCAAGTTTAGGCAGGAAAGTAATTCTAATCCTGCTACCCATTACCAGTCAGTTGGAAAACTGGCCAGTTATGGATGAGAGTGAAAAGTTAGGGTCTGTTAGTGAGTTTTTAATCCCCAGCATGAATAAGAGGCACAGGACCATGAAGAGGTGCTGTACAGCAGGAAAAAGACTAACAGACAAGGATTCAAATTCTAGAATTGCTCTGTCTTAAGAGCGACCATGAATAAATGATCATAGATAACAAGAAACAATAGTCCCCCGTTTGCTTAGCTGTTTAAGGATTACTAAATGTGTAAAAAAATGCTACTCATTTAATTTTAAAGGTCCGAACAATTGATAGCTAAGCTCTCTTGCCCTCTTCTTCTCCCCTTTACTCACCCTATGGCCCCACCTCGGTATCTACCAAATTATTTTTCTCTTAAAGCTCTGCCATTATGTGTGAGGACTTTTCAGAGGCCTCAGATGCGAGAGAGGATGCTGAAAACATGCTCTTCATTTCCTAAAGCGTTTCTAATTATTTTTATAAACTGTATGCCAATTTCCAAGCCCCCACACTCCACAGGGATGACACACTTTGTTTTATTCTGGGAGAAGAAAGAAAATTAAAAGCTGAACCATGTCTTTTTGTTCATAACAAAGCTATTTCTCTCTTTTTATTGCAGCCTGTTTCTGTCCAGTGAGATGGTACTGCCACTGGCAAAGTCCATTCTCTTTTCACGGCCATGGTCCCACCAGGCTCACAGCAGTGCTACAAAATAACGACTTGAAAAGTAATTAAGATATAAGTATTCCAAAAGAGAACACATGGTTATTTAAAGTCATTGGACACTGTTCAAAAGGAAAGATCTATGGAACACAAGGGCTGAGCGCCATCATGTTCCCTCTCCCCCACCCGCGCCCCATTCTCACATTAAGAAAAAAGACCAATTATAAATCTCCGGCAAATATGACCGGGTAAAGAGTTTTCAAACAAAAGCCTGCACCGACTAGGATATCTGGCAGATCTGGGTACTTGTTTTCCCTCATAACCATTAAAGTTGTTCCTAGTAAACGGTTTTACAGCGACATTAGAAATATCAGACTTTACATTTTCATTAATGAATTGCTGCAGAATGCGAGTGCTTCCTCACATCTGCAGACGGCTCCACATCCTCGCTTTGTCTCCATTGTGCTTTTCTCCCCCCCTTAACATTTCATTTCCAATGACACGTCAGCCGTCTTTCACCAACCTCAAAGGAAAGTTGAATGCGGGGCTCACAAAGTTAAGCTGACATTTGCTCCCTTCCAATAAAAAATATTTAGTCCATTAAACATAAATACCTGTCATTATGATACATGGACTGGGTGCAAACCTCCCGGTTCCCTCTGATGTTTATTACATCCAAACAACTGCAGTGCCTGCATGTTTTCAACTTTAGTGTATTGATTAAACTTTTAAATGGCTGCCATATAACCCAGGGACAGCGGGAAGATTAATTTGCGTCAATGTTCATCTGTAATTCATTAGCCATTTATTCTTTACAACCACATGGGCTATCAAGAAAATGCAGGCCATTTTTCACTCGGCACAGGCTGAGAACAGATTCTGAAATTTGTGCTGCATACAAATAAGTTCCCTGGGTCTGGCCAGTTAAACTGCTTGGCTTTTCAAAAGTTGAAGTTGGGAAACAGCAGCAGGGAAGGAACATTAAAAACCAGAAATGGGGGGAAACATACATCCTTAGAGTGCTCAAGTTTTAATGGAGTTTGTCCACAGCCTTTTCATCCATGGATTATGGTTTCTTATTTCAGGCAGATTAAAATAAGGGAAACTTGTGTCTGAGCAAAGGACAAATAAAATAGGTTGCATTTTCCCATCCCTTCCAACCCCCGTCCTCTTTCTAATATCCCCTAAAATGCTGTTTCTGGCAGAAAGCTCCCGAGAGTGGCTGTGGAATGGAAAAGTGCATAGCCTAGAGGAACTCGGAGCTGCGATCTCAGAGACAGTGGCATTTGAACCAACTTTCCCCCAAACAGTGGAATCTCACTCTGCCCTGAGTTGGGTAGGTGCCCAGCTAAATAGCGGCGTGTTTCCTGAGGGAAGAGCTCAGCCATCTGGCTTCTCCATGTGCCCCCTGAACCCTTGGCAGAACACAAAATGCATATTAGAGGCATAAACGGAATGGGCACCCCAGTGAAAGGCCCTTCGACACTCGAGGCACTCGGGGAAGAGAAGGAAGGAGGAGCAGGCGCATGCTCAGGTGGAGGCTGGGGGAGAACAGAGCACGTGGGGGAAATTTTTCTTCATAAGGATGAATAATTAAAGTGGAGCGCTAGGCACCCTGGCCTCACTGTGGCTAATAACTGCAATAGTGAGCAGCAAAAAATCAATAGTCAGAACACAACATCTGGGAAAGATCGCTGGCAGGTACCCATTTGCAGGACATGAGAGAGCGGATGTGCAGATGCTCATGGACAACTCTTTTCTCTGAGCTTTGGTGCCCACAAAAATCAAAGACACTAGGCACCGTGTCAGTAACCTTTGGTACCAGCACCTGCCTGCTGGAGGGCTTGGGGAGGAGGTAGTAAATTACCCTTTTGTAATGTAACTGCTCAGGCTGCTTCCAACCTGGGAGAAAAGGGAACCCTGCACAAAAGACTGCATCTGGAGCCACCCTCAGCCCAGCCCAGGAATCAGAAGCATGCAACTCCTCTGTAGGTCCTTTGGGGAGGCAAGAGGGGTTTATCATAGAAACCCAGTTTGTGGAGTTTCATTTGGTGTATGGAAGTGGCGTGTAAGTATCAAAAAGAAGGTACATAAATTGTAGAGAAATGTCCTGGATGGAAACTCAAGGTCATGAGCTCCAGCCCCCTGCCACAGATAGAATTTGTCAACTTTATCTGCTTTTTCTATAATAACTAGCACACTGGGCTTTGAGACTCACAGAATGTACATGCATTTTACTAAAATACATGTAGAGCAATTGGTTAATCAACCTCAACACCTGGATTCATTCAGTCTGTCAACTGACAAATATTTATTGACTGTCTATCATGTGCCAGCGCTGTTCAGCACCTAGGATGTAGTGGATCTAGGTGAGTGAAATTAGCTGCGATCCCTTGGCAAGATGATATTTCTAATCCAGTTGCCTTTTATTTTCCTGTGGAGGTAAGGGAATGTCTAGAAATCTCAGTGTCAGAGGAGCAGAACCATATTCTTTGGTATATGGCCAGAGCCTGAAAATTATGGTGATTGGAGCAGCTTATGCCTTGTGAATTAGTTGGATAAAAGCTAGAATTAAATGAGCCTGAAGTTCTAAAACAAAATACATGTTTACTGCAAACTTCAAATAACACTGACTTCAAGGGTAAGCCTTATCTCCGCAGGTGAGGGGGGATTTAAGAGTTATATTTTGGAGATTGGATTCCACATATATGCTGCTTCCCAAATGCATCTATCATAACTGACCTTGAATTTGAAGAAAACAAAGGAATTTTGTGATGGTTCCCACGAATTAAGAAGCCATTATTAAAGACAGCTATGTCTGTGACACTTTTTAGAGCCTGAAGGGAGAAGAAAGGATAAATATAAATCATTGTCTCTGTACTCACTCAAGGAGCTTACAATCTCTTTGGAGAAACAAAGTTAGTATATGAAAGCTAACTAATGCTGACCACGGTGAATTAAGGTCAAAAGTATTTAACAGGTTTTTTTGTTGGTTTGTTTTTTTCTCATAGATAATAAATGGAAAAACATTTGTTCCCAATTAATTCAAGGCTGTTTGTTGGGTACCAGAACTCTCATGAAATTAGCATGAGTCACCTGATAACATGCATTGAACCCTCAAAAATCCTCTTAACTTCTCTTTCTTTAATCCAACTTCTTGGTATCTATTCTAAGGAAATAATGTCTCAAAGAGAGGACTACTACACAATAAAGATTTTCATTGCAGAGTTTCTTGTTATAAAGCACTGGTAGGAAAAGTGGGGAAATAAATATTAAGTAATAGTACATGGACCCTATGGAATATGGAGTGGACATTAAAATGGTAGTCATGAATACAATGAGGTGAAACAGAAAATTAAGCGTGCAACTAGGCTAGCACTGGATATAAAATTGTAAGTTCACTAGGGTCACAACTCCGTATTGGTGTTAAATATGGTAAAGGAATATATACAATTCATAATAGTGAGTTAGAGTTATACAAAATATGTCTTCTCTTTTTATCAAAAGTTCTATGAGTTTGTCTGTTTTATCGTCTCTATAATTGGAAAAAGTTCTAAAATGTTTCAAGTTTGTGGGACAGATTATAAATGTTATGACTATAGAAAGTAAGTTTCCTGTTGGAGGAACTAGAGTTTGGCCTTGACAAAAGAGTTCTTAAAGAAGTAGATTTTAATAAACAGAAAGGAAGAGAAAGAATATTCTTGGCAAAGGGACCAAAGGTTCAGAATATGAAATGTGTAGGGCCCGAAGCAAGAATCACGAAGAGATTTGTCTGACTAGAGTTGATGATATACTTTGGAGAAATAATGTCAGATAAATAATGTTAGATAAATTCTTGAAAGCTTTGTCTATGTCAGCCATGTAACTGTTTCCTTCCTACCTTCCTCTTACATAGCAACAGGCATAGTTCTTACTTTAGAATTCTTCTTTAGTTCTCCCTAAGTTTATGGGTTAAATGAAATTGAAAATATATATCAAAGGGATTTGTAGTTTTCAACTTCAGGAAGTGATTCTGCATTTCATCAGAGTTAATAAATTAAAAAAGAATAATTGAGATCATCTTGAAATAGAAGAACATACATAATGTTTGATTTTTTAAAAATCAATAAAATGGAGAAAAAAGAAAAGGAAGAATAATTGGGGTGGGTGACAAGAATTATTACCTCATAAATAACAAAGCTACAATAATTAAACAACATGGAACTTGTTAAACAACAGAAACGGAGATCAATGGTACAAAATAGAAAACAAAGAAGGAGATTCTATTATAAAGAAATTTAGGGTATGATAAAGTTGACATTCTACATCAACGAGGAAATGAAGTGCTATTTAATAAATGTTGATGGGTAGAATGAATTTCCAATCCTAAAAATGTAAGAAAAGAAACTGTAAGAGGATGACAAAAACAAATGATCAGTAACTCTCTGATCACCAGGGATATGCACAAAAGCAAAGGAAGAAATAACACAGGGAAAATATTTGTCAGATTTGGCTATGTGAAAAGTTCGAGGGTGGTGTGACAGTGGCTCAGTGGCAGAATTCTAGCCTGCCATGCTGGAGACCCGGGTTTGTTTCCCGGTGCCTACCCATGCAAAAAAATAAAAAATAATCAAAGCCTCTTTTTGCATGCTTAAACATCTTAAAAAGAAACCCAAATTACAAAACTTGAAAATATATCCTTTTTATCATTTATAACAGGCAAAGAGTTATCTCTAATATAGTACAATTTCTTATAGTTCAAAATGAAAAGCATTTAACATCTCCATAGGGAAAAGGGTAAACAGTTAAAACAGCTGTTTATACCATAAAAATAAAAAATAAAAGAGCCAGTAAATTTACTGAGAACTTTTAAACCCACAAGCCATCAAAGAAATGAAAATTAAGATTTGTTGTATCGTTTAAACAAATGAAATACACAGTGCTGTGACCGTGTAGTTGGGACATTCGCACACGTCATTGTTAGGAGTATAAATGGGCACAGCTTGGTGGGAAAGCTATTTGTCACTGTGCACAAAGCACTTTTCAAAAGTGTTAAGCAAACCAAAATATTTCTCTTCTTGCTCCAAACCCTGCCAAAGCTATGAATGCATGGATTTTTGCCTCTAAATGGCAGTGTGAATTGGAAGGACAATTCATCTTACACTAATTACCTTTTGATTTTGAATCAAAAGTGGTATATCCACACAATGGAATACTATTCAGCCATAAAAAAGAATGCAATTCTGATACATGGGACAACCTGGATGAAACTGGAAGATATCAAAGTTGACTGAAATAAGCCAAACATAAAAGGACAAATGCATGATCTCACTTACATGAAATACCTAGAATAAGCAAATACATGGAGACAAAAATAGATTACAGGTTATGGGAAAGTGGGGACTGGGGAGTAATTGCTGAATGGGTACAGTGCCTGTCTGGGGTGATGAAAAAATGTTGACAATGGATAGTGATGACGTAGCAAAATATTATAAATGTAACTTTACTGAACTGTACACTTGAAAGTGGTTAAAATGGGAAAATGTGAGTTATATATGTACCTTACCAAAATAACAAATTAGAAAAGAAGAAATGTTTCTAACTTTTCACTGTTAACAACAAAGTATGCCATATCGATTTTGATAGATAGCATTTAGTTAAGAAATTCCTTTTTATTCCTTGTTTCATGAAATACACACACACACATATATATATATATATATATATATTTTTTTTTTTTTGCATGGACAGGCACCGGGAATCAAACCCAGGTCTCTAGTATGGCAGGCAAGAATTCTGCCAATAAGCCACCATCACCCTGCCCTTTATTTTTTGCAGGGCCACAAGCTTTTATATATAATATTGTCATTATTCAATTCCAAGAATTTTTAATTTCCAGTTTTTTGAGATATGGCTCATAACTGTTGTTTTAAAAATATTAACTCCCTATTCCCTACCCTCACCCTGTCCCTTAGTAACTTAAATTTTGGATCATTCATTGCAAATGTATAAAAATGCAATTGATGGGGTGGGCCACGGTGGCTCAGCAGGCAGAGTTCTCGCCTGCCATGCCAGAGACCTGGGTTCATTTCCTAGTGCCTGCCCATGTCGAAAAAAATGCAATTGATGGGTACATACTGATCCTTTACACTGCAAATTTTTGAGACTATTTATTAGTTCTAATAGTTTTATAGCGATTCCTTGGGATTTCCTAACATGTAAGATCATCTGACTCTACCATCTGGCTAGTGACAGCTTTCAAATCCCACCCCTTCCCCTTTCCTCTTGCCCCACATCTGGGCAAGTCAATACAAAAGCATTAGGGGCTCCTTCCCTTGGCACTGGCAGAGAAGTCCAAACCATACAAACCCCGCACATAGGAATCCTCTTGCCAGCCTACTCCTAACCACAACAAAAACCAAAGCCACTTGCCTCTTCCTCACTCAACCAAACTGACCAGCTTGGGTGCCTCCCAGCTCTCCCCAGAAAGCCTCATGATGTTAGTAATGTTTTCATATCCTCCTTATGCCTGCGTGACATCATTCGTCTCAGCATCTGAGCAAATTGTGTGGTGCGTGTGTTTGGGGCTGGTTGTATAACTGACCCTACCCTCTCTGGGCAACCATAAGACAAATGGTAAAAAAAAAAAGGAAACAATTCAACATTGCACAACTGGGACAAGATTAAATACAGTCCATTATAAATTACATATGCAGAGATTATTTAATAATATTGGAATATGCTTATGGTATAATAATATGAGGAAAAGAAGAAAACAAAAATAATATGCAATATAATCCCAATTTTTATTTTAAATATATGCACACACATACATATTTGGAAGAAAGGATGGAAGCGTATGTTAAGAGTATTTATCACTATGTGGTAGGGTTGTGAGTTAATTTTTACTTCCTTATAATTTTATATATTTGTCAGTTTTCACAAAGGATAGTATTTATTTTATCATTAATAAGAACAAACATGGGTTAAAAATCCTACCAAAGAGCCATAGCTGTAATTTAAAAGCAAAGAATTATGTTCTGTGTTGCTTGACTTGACTGAGGTATAAATGTAGATTCCTGGGGCTTTATTCTTAGATGCAGGTCTTTTGTTAGCTTAATTCTGGCCCTTGACTCTACTTAATTATAACTTATGTTAGTGCCGAACTGTTCATCCAACAAAAATAAGCACTGCAAACAAATTTACTTCCAAAAAGCATGTGGTTATCATAACCTTTGTAAAATAAACATTTCAGTGACCCCCCCCAAAAAAAGTTCCTGCTTCCTGCAATACCTCTTGGTTAGTCTTCATGTTCACTGCATACTGATTCACCTTTCTTAACTCCTCTTTGTCCCCATGCTCCATGCTCCAGCTCTAAGTGTGCGTCCTCCTTCCTTATCCATTTCTAACTCTCCACATAGTTTCCTTGGTCCTCAAGAAGGCTACAGCTAATGGTTATTCCTGCAAAATGTAGTCAACATTTTATAACACTAACTATTCTTCAAACTTTGTAAGGCACAGAGTACTTTTCATAAACCGACTTCTGCTTTGTTTTCTACTGCTTCCTTACCTTGAACTTAATTCTTCAACAACAACATCAAAAAATCTTCCTATCCCAAACCTGCTATGCTGCCCACCTCTATGCCTTTGTACCTGCCGGTCCTTTTTCTATGTATTCTCCTCATCATTCAGATCATATCTTTTCCCGCTATCTAACTGTGAGATCTATCTTACCAGATTCTTCTCTATCCAGGCAACATCTTTAAGTGTCTTCTGCATTTCCTCTTTGTACGTTAAGCAAACCCTGTACATAAGTAACTGGTGGTGGGGGAATAATATTTTTGAGATTTTTTTTTAAACCACCTGTCCATTGGGTCCATCAGACCATTCAGCAGTCATTGTTTTGGAGAAGGGATAGCACACAGGGAAGCAGTAGAAAAGGAAATCTAAAATTGCACTGAACCTGTACTTCATGTTCTTTCCCTTTGTTGCCTGTGAGATCCTGACACCCCAAGGCTGTCTTCTTCCTCCTCTTCTTCCTAGTTTGTTGCACAGAGCCTTGCACAGAGTAGGTACCCCCAAGATGCTTATTCAGTGAAAGAATGAATGTGTTCTCTCCCATGACACTCTATTGCGAATGAAAGCTAAGATCCTCCAGGGTGATCATTTTGCTGCTTGATCTCTGTTATCCTACAGTACCGCCTAGCCCTGAGTCACTCATGGTATTTTCTTCTATGCCTGCAGCTTTAGCACTGCTCTCTTAAGTCATGGAAACTCTGAAGTTGCCTGATTGTACATTTCTGAGATGACAGGTGAAGCAGGTGGGAATTCTAGACTCCCTATTTCTGCTATATCAAGAGTGGTTCCATTTTATCTATCTGCTTTATCATCAAAGAGGGGATCCATTGGAAGACAAAGTTTAGTAGTTATTTAAAAAGTGTTGGAAAAAGCGTGGAGAAATTGAAATTCTACTGCATTGTTGGAGGGAACGTAAGATGGTACAACAACAATTTGGTTGTTCCTCAAAAAGTTAAAAAGAGAATTATCACATGACCCAGCAGTTCCACTTCAGGGTATATTCCCAAAGAAAGTGAAAACAGGGTCTCAAACAGGTACTTGTATGCCAGTGTTTATAGCACTTTATCCATAATAGCCAAAAGGTAGAAACAAGCCTAGAGGACATCAACAAATGAATGGATAAACAAAATGTATATACACAGAATAAATAATCCCTTGGCCATCAGAAAGAATGAAGTTATGAGACATGCTACAACATGGGAGGACTCTGAAAACATTCTGCTCAGTGAAATAAGCAAGGCATGTAAGGAAAAACATTGTTTGATGTCACTTATAAGAAAGGACTAGAAACAGCAAATTCATAGAGAAAGAAAGTAGATTAGAGGTTACGGGGGAATAGAAGGAGGAGGAAAGGGGAGTATTGGTTTGGGAAATGAAAAGAAGTTAAGTAGTTATAAAAAACTTGTACTCCATAACTTAAACCTGAAGAAGCCTGGACAGATGGGGTGGGAGGGATGAAAGGGAAAACTGAGCAAGGACACGGTGACAGGATCTGTCTGAGAGATGGAATCGTGGCTGAAGCTCTGGCAGGGCAGGTAATCACATCTGGTTGCAGGCCTGGGAAGACCTTGCCTCAGCAATGACCACAATTCATCCATTTGTGTGATGGAATTTCAGAGCCAGAAGGAGCCGTAAAGTGATCCAGTCCGACTTCCTCACTGTACAAGTGAAGAATGGATCCCTGGAGAAATGAAGCAGCCTGTTTTGGTACCCTGGCCCCATCCTAATTTCAAGGAATTGGAATTTGGTTTTTCCCAACTTCCTGGCTACTACAATTATGCAATATCTGTTTAAGATGAGCCTCCTTGATGATTCTCTGGGAACAGGTTACCCGCTAACGGATTCCAATCCTCAGGGCCCATATCTGTTCTACAACAGGGATTAAAAATGATTTCAGCACCAGTCGTGTCAAAAAATATGCCACTAATTTGTTTCTGAAACTTGTGAACACCCGGGGATTTGGGACACACAGCTGCTTTCTCAGACAATTTGGAGCGCAGCTGGCTCAGAGCTCTCTGCTTAGCAGCCAGGCACTCAGCTTGGGGGCTGATTTTGAGACAATCCAGACAGTATCTGCCCCCACTTCAGTATCACTCATCATGGCTTAAGCTTATTTGCCTTGTACTGGCAGGGACCTGGATGGCGTAAAACTGCCACAAGTCCAAAGGGGAACCATCCCAGGAAGCGGACAACTCGTGCAAATCTGTCCTCATACAGATAGGTTCAAAGTTTGCCAGTCAAATTGCCATTCTCAGATCTTTCCCAAGCAGTGACCCTACAAATTCTCATTCAGTGGCAGCAGGGGAGGAATAAATTCATTCTTATCTCTCCAAATTAATCAAAGTTAACAATTTGTAGTGTTTGCATTTGTCATTCTATACATCTTAAGAAGTTGGGAGCCTCCAAGTCTTCTGCATATTTGCACATACACTCAGCCCTCTGAGTTGCCTAGAATTACCCATATCAGCATAATGTGAAGAAATGCTGGAAAGAAAGTATGGGCCAGTGTTCTATGCCTCATTTTGGAAGAGACAGACCTACTCTTTCAACCCTTCACCACTCATGCCCAGGGTAGCAAATCTGTTTCATATGATTGGTAGTGGCTTCCTAGAGTCCTATTTGGAAGTGATTCTGGGGCCCTGTTTGGGCTCACAGGAAAAGAATCCCATAACAGATTAGTGATGTACCATAGCCAGGGGTATAGGCTGATTGCACGTTTTTCATCTCTGACTTATGCAAAGCAATGAGACTGCAGCTACACGGGGAAGTGAGAGAGGGGTACACAATTTATAGAGTCCTAAGCTAGGCGTGTATTCTCTCCTAACACTAGCCGGGCAATCACAATATATATCCGTCCTTGTCCTGATCCAACTCTATGTCTCTCATGCCCTCTCAAGAACCCCTTTCTCTTTTTGTTATCTAACCACCCTTCATAACAAGGCCTGAGTAGTTCCTAGACTCTAGACTAGATGGAGCCACTTTAAAATATACATTTCTCTTGAAGATAGATTTTAGAAGGAAAGTTCCAAAAGCATATTATCCTCAGTTCAAACCTGGCACCCCAAATTGATTATGAGCTGCAAAGCCTCCTAGATGGATTAGAATAGAGGTACTCAACAGCCTTGATGAGATCTATGACTTGACTGCCAAGAAGTTCAGAGCCATGTAAGGCTTTTGGTAGAAGTTTCTCCTCCTCCCTGACCGTCTCCAATCCTACATCAATGCAGCCTACCTCATCTATTCCAGTGGTTCTCAAAGGGTGGTTCCCAGATGAAAAATATCAGCATTGTCTAAGAACTTGTTGGAAATGCAAAATCTCAACCATAGTCCATAATTACTGAATAAGAACCTCTGGAAGTGGGGCTGAGCAATCTGTATTTTAACATAACCCTCCAGGTGATTCTGATGCATACCGAAGTTTAAGAACAAATGCCCTGCAGTACTAGCTCACAGAAGTTTCTACCATGATGGACACTATGTTCTATGCTTGTACTGTTTAATGTGGTAGCCACTAGCCACATGAGGTTATTGAGCAAGTTAAATGTCCAACTGAGATACTGAATTTTAAAAACTTTATTTCATTTTAATGAATTTAAAATTAAAAACCTGCACATGGCAGGTGGCTACTGTGCTAGAGAGCATAACTCTAGAGCCAAAGTATTTAAATAATTGGGGTTCAAGGGCCTTTTTGAGAACATAATGAAAGCTATAAACCCCTTCCCTAGGAAATGCTTATATTTCAATACACACATTTTTGCAAATAATTTTTGAAGGCTCATACGAGTTATAGAGCATCCAGGGGAATCTATTAAGTATCCATCCTCAAATTTTCCAGCAGCAGAATTTATGATTTATAGTTTGTAGTTAAACTGTTAAAATAAAGCATCTATGTACTTCACATAGAACTTATTTTCTAGACCAGTGAAAACACAGATTAATGTACAAATGCTTTCCAAAAGAAGTAGTCACAAATATTTCACCAAAACAACAAATCAATTTCAGGACCCAGAAGAGGCTGTGCTTCTAAATATAACGGTCTTAGCAAAGCTAAGCAAATACATTAATATTTTAATTATGCTTCAGTTCATCTGTCCCCATCATAATATATTCCTCATTTGCTACCAGTGAGATCCTGCTGGAAAATTAATCAGCCCAATAGGCTAGGGGACCTAGTGCAGAGTTATCCACATTTCCTGGATATCTGGTAGGATGGAAGCCACCTTGCCAAAGGAGACTGTTTTAGTTTGTTAATGATGCCGGGAAATGCAATATATCAGAAATGTAATGGCTTTTACAAAGGGAATTTATTACGTTACAAGTGTACAGTTCTAAGGCCATAAAAATGTCCAAACTAAGGCATCCAGATAAAGATACTTGTCAATAAAGGGCCAACATATTCTGGATTCCTCTGTCATCTGGGAAGGCACGTGGCAACATCTGCTGGCTTTCTCCCCAGGCTTCTCAATTCAAATGGCTTCCCTAGGGGCATTGTCTTTCGGCATTTCCAAATGTCTCTGTGTCAGCTCTGAAGTTTTTTCAGAAACAGTTCCTTCTTAAAGGACTCTAGAAAGTGACCCACCCAATTATGGGTGGCTCACATCTCCATAGAAACAACTTTAATCAAAAAGATCCCACCCAACAATATGGACTCAGGATTAAAGTGCATAGTATTTCCTGGTATCCACAATAAGTTGCAAACCAACACAGAAATTATTCTGTTGCATAGGGATGATTTGCATATTGAAGGCCAATTTTGTTCCTGATCCCTATAGCCATTTCTGTGGTACCCATGTGCCAGGCACCTGGTCCTCCATGTTCAGCTGTGACAATTTAAAAAATCCCATCATCCTTGAAGGCTTAGTTCAAATACCCCTTCTACTCTATCTAATGTTGAGCTTTCAATTCTCTAAAATCATAGACAATGCATTTTAAAAAAATACAGCCCTTGTAACATTCACTTGAAAGTTCATACATCTTCTCAATTACAAGTTTTTAGAGCACAGGGACCAAATTTCTAAATTTTTCTACTCTGCATATTTCTTATAGTGATGCTGAAAACAAAGCAGGTGCATATAAATACTTACTGAGTGAATGACAACTAGATTTAACTAATATTTAAAGGCCCACTAAGGAACAAATACTGTCCTAGGCCATTTCCTACGTGTCCTTCCATTCAGGGCTCACAATAACCCTGAGAGGCAAATAATAATAGCATTATTTGGGAGTTAAGAATATTAAGGCTCAGAAAAAATAGGCAAATTGTCTAATTCCAGCATAGAATTAAATTTATGATTATAAGTCCAGGACATATGTAATTAAAAGTTTGAGTATTTGAGATTAAAAACTTGGGTTCAAATAGCACCTCCACCACCTACAGCAAATAACATTGCATATTATTTAGCCTTTTGAAGTCTCAGTTCTTTCACTTAAAAAAATGGTATTGCTAACTGTACCTACCTCATAGGGAGGAAATAAACTAACATGCATTCTTAAAATAGTATGCAGATCATGGTGTCAAAGGCCTTTCTCCAATAAAAATTTTCCGGTTTTCTTGGAGAAAGGGCTAATCTGTAGCTAAGATAAGAAAAATGTATGATAAGCATGAAACAGAAGAATAAGGAATTGTCAATAAATAATGGGGGCATGTCAAAGAAAGCAACAACATAGGAGTAACATGGAAGGGTCTCTCAACATACAAATCTTAAGCAACATAATCAACAAAATAATGCTAGTTATCGATTATAACCAATAGAATAAAATATGAACCCATGAGACAGTTAAATAAATGGCATGGAAAACTCTTTTCTTATTTAAGAATTTCAACTAATAAATATGGAAGGAATAATGGAAGGAGAAAATCACCATCTGGTGAACATCAAAAGGAGTTACAGTTTACTGTTTTAGATAAATTACACCAATGAAAGTTAAAATTGGCAAATGAGACTGTGATGGGAATCAGGATACTCACAGGCCCTCCAAATATCTCCCCACAAGATACTTATTAAACATAAATGGAAAAATACCAACTTTACAATGGAGAAACCTAACAGGCAACATCTTAATCAAGTGTTCAAAATTAGTAACTCTAATAATGGCTCAAATTGGCATTATGCACCTCCTAATCTAATGCAATGAGAGGACAGATGATGCTATTCTTGAAAAAACTGCATTACCTGAATTTATTTATGAAGATGGCACCAATAAATCCAAATTGAGAGATATTCCATAAAATAACTGAACAGTACTGTTTAAAAGTGTCAACATCACAAAAAATAAAGAGACACTGTTGCAGATTAAAAAGGTTTAAAGGAGACGTGACAACTCAATGCAATGTGTAGTCTCGGGTTGGATCCTGTCCCAGAAAAAGCCTATTAGTGCAATACAGGTAAAACTTTGAACAAGGTCTTTAGATGAGATAATAGTATAGTATCAATGTTTGATAACTGCACTGTGGTTATATAAGATGTTAGTATTTGGGGAATCTGGGAGATGGATGCATAGAAATTGTGGGCATTCATTTTCCATCTTTTTGTGAGTGTGAAATTAGTTCAAGATGAAAGTTAAATGAGAAAACAAACAATTTCCAGGCCATGCACTTCCCAAACAAGCAAACAAACAAACGAAATACCAAATAAACAAAAATTCCGCAAATGGAGCTGCAATAAGGGGATACTCACATGGAAAAAGAATGAAATGTGACTCCCGCCATAGCAGCATACAAGGAAAAAAAAAAAAAACAAAGAAAAGGAAACAAACAATACTACCTGGTATATGATAAAAGCTCTAACAATATGGAAACCTAAATGTCCATCAACTGATGAACGGATAAACAAGATGTAATATATATACATACAATGGAATATTATTCAGGTATAAAAAGCAATGAAGTTCTGACACAGGCTACAAAATGGATTAATCTTGAAAACATCATGCTAAGTGATTTAAGCCTGTCACAAAAGATCACATAGTGTATGATTTCATTTATAGGAAATGTCCAGAATAGACAAACAGATAAGAGACGGAACACAGATTAGCTGCTGCCAAGGATTAGGGGGAGAAAGGAATGGAGGCGATTGCTTTTGTATGGACGGTTTCTTTTTGGACTGATGAAGACACTCAAAAATCAGGTAGTGGAGATAGATGCACGACTCTAAATAGACTAAGAAACAATAACCATATATTTTAAGTGGAGGGATTTTATTGTATATAAGCTATATATCAATAAAGAAGTCAAAAAAGAAATAGTTCCTGGTACATAGTAAAGGCTCTAGCAAGGTGGCCCACGTGATGACGGACACAGCGACAATGACAAAGACCACGGCGATGAGAACGATGAAGACAATAACTGTTCCTACCACTACTGCTGTGTTCTTTGCTTGTTTTTCTCCTCGCAGGAGCTCATGGCCTTCCCATCGTTAACTTGTTATAAACTGACTGAGAAATAAATGACTGATCTATTAGCTACCTGTCTTTCTCTATCAATGGGGGAACCAAACAATCTCCTTTTCCCCTAACCAAGGAAAGGCCAAGAGTCAAAAGAGAGCCTCTTTCAGCTGCCTGCATAGCTGAAGATGCTAGAAACAAGGGTAAACTCTGACCTGAGGAAGAGACTATCAATCTATTCAGCTTTTGTAGATTTGGTTTGGTTTGGTTTTCTGTCCACTAAATGACCAATTAAATTTTTTTTTTCACATTTTAAAGGGTTGCACTGCTGTCATGCATCCTTGTTCAGCCCTCTATGCATACAGAGTTAAAAAGAAAAAAAGCTCAAGGTGTGCTAGATGTACAAAAAATTGACCAGGCTGACAAAAGCCAAGAATTTTTATATGGAATGGGCTAGAGGCAAACTCTAAAGGGGTTTGCGTGCCAGGCAGGGGACGCTTATCACATATGCATTTGGTCCCCTCTGTAGGCCTACATTCCTTTTGCTGGATTATGTGGATCTCCCTATACCCAAGTTTGGTACTGAACTAGAAATGGAAATGCTGAGGCAGGAGTTGAAAATCACCTTTTCTCAGCTCTCAGAAGCCTCAGAGAGGCTGCTGTTAATCTTGAGGAGCCTCCAAATGCAGGATTTGACTAGGATTTATGACAGGCCTTTGAGGCTTACTCATTGCTGGTCACAACCCCAAGTCCTTGATAATTGTGAATGAAGCAAAGCCAAAGAAAACAATGCTGATGGCTGAGCGAAGACCGAATGAGCCTTATAATGCCACAATCAAAACTCACAAGCAAGTATTCTATTGCAAGACCATGAAGTAGCTTTTATGAAATTAATAAATGTCCACAGTGGTCTCTTCAAGAGGAAGCTCTGATATTTGGGGAGAGGATGGGAAGGGTAGAAAGCCCAAAGGAATTGCTCTCTGAAACTGCATTCTTAACTAATTTGTTCCGAATAGCCTACAGTCATATATGTGAGAAATGACATCTGAGTGCAAAAGGCAACAGTTCAGAGATAAAACAAGTTGAAGGTATTTAAAGTACTTGCCAAGGAAAAGTGCTCATCTGATAAAAATTTAGACAGGAAGGATGCCAAAAGCCAGGAGAGACACAACTGAGAGATGTGATGAGGTGATTGCTGTTCCAGCTGTCAGACTTGTCAATGGTGTGGAGATGCCAGATTTTAACTCAAATGCAGTGTCAGCCCGAGAGCTGCCTCTATTTCCCTGTATGGTTTTCATTAAGAAAGCATTAAGACTTAGTTCCAATCATAAATACACTATTTGGGGCCAGTTCGAGATATGAAGTTTGCTGGTTGGTTTGTCTCCTCTTAAAAAATGGGAGAGAAGTAAGAAGAGAATCAGTCCAAACCCTCCCCAGCACTAGAGTAGGATGGAAGTGGTAGTGTATCATACATACCGATCATATAATCTAGGAAAGCACGATGTGTGGGGCTCCAGGAAACATGGAATTCTTTCTGCTTTCACATATACACATAGAGAAAGGAGTAAAATTTTAAAAATTAAAAGGAAAGAAAAAGAGTAGGGCATCCCTTTAAAAGAATACTGCATCCCACTGAAAGGTTATCAAGGATCTGGGTGAAGGGAGAGGAGACATGTCAAAGCTTCTAAAAAATTCTCGTTATTAGATGCTTATTTCTTTTTTCAGTCTGTTCAGTGTCTTGGAAGACAGACATCTATGCCCCATCCCAGCCCCAAGATATAGTTAAAGAGTAAAGGCAGTATCTTTTTAGACAATTTAGATGTCACCATTATAAAATCAAAGTCCTTTGTCCCTATTCTGCCTGCAAATTCAGTGTTCTATTTAATTGTTGTACTTAGCAGAGTAAACCCAGGATTTTTTAGACTCCAATATCTTTGCTAGACATGCAGATTCTCCTTAGGGTGACAAATGCCCATATTTGGATCCCAAAGGCAATGCTCCCCAAATGGAAGCATCAGGGTCACAAGATTCAGGAAACACACTTTGCTTGCAAAGATGGCTTAGACTATGTCTCTTTTGCTTTCAAGCAGATAGTAGATTTCGGGACAAAATAAACCATGACCAGCGAGCTTTAAGAAGATGCTGGGTTAAAGGGAGCTTTCTTAGATACTTTCATTTGCAACTAACATGGAATAACAGGACAGATGTACCTCCCGCATCCCTACCCACCCCTCTGCCACACACATCTTGAGACAACTAAAACACAGGACAACACATATGAAAGAACAGTTTTTAGACACTGAACATCAAGGTTAGGACTGTAAACTTGTCAGCTTATAGTTCTATGGTCAATGAAAACATTTTTTTATAAATGGATAATGGGACTTCAGGACTTGAGGAATGACAACAGGGTGATTTTTCTGGGTTTTCTTTTTATCTTTGATGACCTCCAAACTGGGCACCAGAGACACTTGCAACTAAGCACCACCAGCAGAAATAGAGCAACCATTAAAAGAAAAATTAATATATTAGACTTCATAAAAATTTAAAACTCTGCTTTACAAAAGACTTGTTAAAATGATGAAATGAAAAAATATAGTATCTAGCCAAAATGGAATTAAATTAGAAATCGGAATTAAATTAGAAATCAAAGGCATAAAGATAACTAAATTTCCCAAAATATCTGGAATCAAAATATGAAATAAAGCCTTGAGTCAAAATATGAATCAAAAGGAAAGTTAAAAAGTATTTTAAACAATGGAAATCAAAGCACCATGTATCAAAATGTGTGAGATGTAACTCAAACATTAGACCAAAATTGATAGCACTAAGTGTCTATGTGACAAACGAATTAGGTCTCAAATCAATGACTTCAGCTTAAACCTTTAAAAACTTGAAAAAGAAGAAGAAACTAAACCCAAAGTAAGCTGCAGATAAATAGTGATAAAGGTAAAAACAGAAATCAATAAAATTGAAAACAGAAAAAAAATAAAAAAGAAGGAAAATCAATGAAACCAAAAGATGGTTCTTGGAAAAGATCAATAAAACCAATACACCTCTAGCCTGACTAGTCAGAAAAAAATGAGAGAAAACATAAATTACCAATATCAGGAATGGGAGGTGATGGATATGCTCACCATCTCGATTATGGGGACGGTTTCATGTGTGTATACATGTCAGATTTTATTAAATTGTATACTAAATCTATGTGCAGTTTATTGTATTCCACTTACAGTTCCATAAAGCTGTAAGGGAAGAAGAAGGAAAAAAAAAGAGAATTTTTTTTCTCCCATTGTTATGGAATCTTAACTGAAGCTCCAGGGAGGTCATCAATTCAAGTAAAAGGTTAGAAACCTGGCCATGTTATGGAGGCAGTGTTTTCCCACATCACTTTTTATCTGTACCACTCGGAAAAAGGAAAAGCAACTAATGTAAATTGAGCACTGTAGTTTGTTGAATTATGTACCCAAAACACACCCAAGTTCTTAATCTTAATCAGCTTTCCTGTAGGTGTAAACCCATTATAAACAGGACCTCTGGTATTTTTAATTAAGGTGTGGCCCAATTGAATGAGGGTGAGTCTTAATTCAGATTGCTGGAGTCCTTATAAAGAGAATCCTGAAGTCACAGAAGCTAGAAAGGGAAGGAACTGGCCACGTGATGAGAAAGTCAAGGAACCCCAAGGACTGCTGGCAGTCACCACCAGTATGCTATAATCTTTGGACAGAAAGCAAGCCTTGCTGCCATATTTATTTTGGACTATTCCTAGCCTTGAAAGAGGGATCTAATAAATTCCCTTTGGTTAGGCCAATGCATTTTGTGTTATTTGTTATAGCAGCTGGGCAAACTAAGCTTTTAGCATGATGCCATTTTGTTATCCTACCCAAAAGTATTCTTAGTTTTAAAAGGAGAAAATTGAAGTTTAGAGAGGTTAAGTCAACATGATAGTGGTAATAGTATAGAGATAAACAGCAAAAACTGGATAATAGTATTTTGAATCCCAGCTCCATCACTCAGTAGTTGTGTGATCTTGGGGAAGTTGCTTAACCTCTCTATGCATTAGTTTCCTAAACAGGCAATGACAATAGTACCCACTTCATAGGGTCATGATTAGTATTGAATATGGACTAATATACATAAAATATTTAGAACATTGCCTGTGTGTGGCACATAGAAATGTCAATAAGTATAAGTTCTATGTTTCTCCCCATTTCTTAATCCCACTAACACATTGCAAGTTTGTTGAAGGTATATTGTATTTTCACCCTAAATCAAATATAATAGGTCCTCAAGAGCTCCATACAGACACGGCTGAGTTTTTCCAAATCCACATCCTCAAATCCAGCCTCATTATATCACCTACACTCTACTCTGGAACTCTCTCTCCTAGTTATGATATTGTCATCTTCGCATGCACCCAAAATCCTTCCTCTGAGTTATCTTTTAGTGCACCCTTTCTTCATCTTCCAAGTCAAATCTGTTTATAAGTGCCTTCAGTGTTACCTCCCCAATATTCTTCCCGTTTCCTTCATCTTTTTTCATTTCTATTGCCTTGGCCTAATTACAAGTCCTTGACATGTTTTGCTTAGAATATTATAATCACTTAACTGGTCTCTAAACTTTGATGTCTCACTGATCTACCACCACCCATGAGAAGTGTCAAAAATCTTTAGTGTGGGACGGGCCACGGTGGCTCAGGAGGCAAGAATGCTCGCCTGCCATGCCAGAGGACCTGGGTTCGATTCCTGGTGCCTGCCCATGTAAAAAAAAAAAAAAAATCTTTAGTGTGCCCAGGAATACAGAATGCACATCTAGAAATTAAGATTCAAAGGCCAACTGTAAGGCCTAGGAATGTGCACATTTAACATGCTTCATGGAAGAACCCACAGCTGGGCCATGAACCACACTTTGATAACCACTGTGCTACATGTTATTACTGCTTGAAGAAGAAAACTTTCCATTTTACAGTTCATATAGGAGAAATTGACTGTGACCCAGATGTGCTGGTTTGAAAGGATACCTAGAAAAGCCACGTTTAATCCTAATCCAATTTTGAGGGAGCAACCATTTCTTTTAAAACCTACTCAGACTCAGCATCAAGGGACTGAGAAAAACCCTAGAATGAGCTGAGAATTAACATCAAGGGATTGAGAGAACCTTCTCGACCAAAGGGGGAAGAGTGAAATGAGACTAAGTGTCAATGGCTGAGAGATTCCAAACAGAGTCGACAGGTTATCCTGGAGGTTATTCTTATGCATTAAGTAGATATCACCTTGTTGCTCAAGATGTAGTGGAGAGGCTGGAGGGAACTGCCTGAAAATGTAGAGCTGTGTTCCAGGAGCCATGTTTCTTGATGATGATCGAACAATGATATAGCTTTCACAATGAGACTCTGTGAATGTGAAAACCTTGTGTCTGATGCTCCTTTTAGCTACTATATCAACAGAAGAGTAGAACATATGGAATAAAAATAAATAATAGGGGGAACAAATGTTAAAATAAATTTAGTTTGAAATGCTAGTGATAAATGAAAGCAAG